>JAHREE010000379.1:4410228-4461657 GCA_033628505.1 Tringa tobata
CCCCCCGGCCCTCCCGGGACGGGAATTACAGTGCAACACACTGCTGAAATCACTGCCCTCCCAAGACACCAAAAAGAGCAACAACAACAAAAAGAAAGAAAGAAAAAAAAAAAAAAAGCGTTACAATTCCTCCCAAGAAGAAGGGGAAAGGCTGAACCTGAAAGTGAAATTAGAAAATTATCTCTGGGAACAATCTTGAATAAAAAAGAGTGCCAGGTAGACACATCACAAGCAAATCAGTTAAAATCCAGCAAATAGAACAAAGAGTCACAAACCTGGCAGTCATCTGTCACTTAAAGAAAAGTAAAATAAGGTGTTTTGTTTTGTTTTTTTTTTTTTTTTTAAAAAAAAAGTGGTATTGATTGGCTTAACTCTAGCTGTTCGTGAATGGCAAGAGAAAGTCCCTCTGACATAACTCCTGTGGCAGGCTTTTTACTATCTTGCGGTTCAGTATTTTTAACGGTATGAGATATTTCACTTTGCTTTGTAATGGTGCCATGCAAGCTCAAAAACCGCAGAAAGCCAAATAAGTAATAGCTTCACGGGGACAGCTGCCAGATTCTAACTTAATCAAACTTCAGCTGAGGACCACAGAGCCTGGCTTGCACACGCTCAGGTTCCCTCATCTGCTCTCCGTCAGCACTTAAAAATAAGGCAGAGCTCACGACTTCACAACATTTGGACAGATTTCGGCCGGTTCTTCTTTTACGAGGGGACCAGGCTACATTTCTCCGCCTCAGGGCTTGCCACCGGGGCGCGGAGATGCGCGGGATAAGCGCGGCAAAGCTGCACCCCTGCGTGCCCGTTCTGCTAACCGGCAGTACTAAAATTTACACGCTCTGTGCCCTGCTGCATGAAGGCTTACACTGTTGAGACACAGGCAAAACAAAACGTAATCGGTATTTAGGTATGCTTTGTTCCGTCACTACCCAAACCTATTTTCTTTCTAATGTCTCCCCAAATGCACGGCAGGGTTGGCTTCCAAGCAGCTGTCTATTTAGAGACCCTTTCCCTCCAGTGAAACCAAAGTTTGTGCTTCTTGCTGTTTAGAGCCAGCGTGGTGCAAGGAAGAAAGTGCCAGTCTGGGAGGCAAGAAAATCTCAAAGAGATTGTCCCAGCTTTCTTGCCTGGTGGTGGGCAAGTCATTAGCCTAATTAGATTAGCCTGAAATTAGCGTTTCAAAGCCACGGAGAAGGCGGGTTTTAGGAGTCCACGAAGGGCTCTTGGGGAAACTGTTTCCAGGGGTGTTTTGCACTGACACGGCATAGAGGAGTGAATCCCAAACACTTTTTGCCAGGGAATGTCAGTGGGGAAAAGTCGTCGGGACGCTTTTTCAATTGAAATATTTTAAATCGGCTTTACTTTTTAAATTTATTTTTTGTTTAGAGACTGAAGGTCTTTTCACTCTGAATTAAATTGAGAAGCAATTTAGGCAGCCGTGGAGGAAGGGGAGGGAGTAGGAGGTGGAAAGCATAGACGAAGGGAAAACTCGCTCTTTTGATGTGATAGCGTCTCTAATCCTACTAAGCCTTTAAACAGCAAAACCCCGGTTAAACTTTCAAGCAATTAAATCATGTGCTAGTGTCTTTAGATAAAGCATCTAGGGAAATTCTTTAAGGAAAGCCATAGTCTCGTAAAATTCAAGCTGACTTGAGAGCAAATGAAACCTTAACACCGCACAGCCTTAAAAATCACAATTAAAGTATTAATGTTATTCAGTTATGACACAGCTGCAGCAAGCAAGAGTTTCCTTGGTAAGTACGAAAAGAAAAAGCATTAACAACTGTGGCAGAAGATGCTTTCCCGAGCAATTTCATTCTATACATTAAAAAAAAAAAAAAAGAGAGCTATGTATTCTTAATGCTCTCAGATTATTAATGCATTATCTATTTGCCAAAGTAAAACTGAAAGGCTACAATTAGATTGCAGCATTTTGTTCATGTGGTTGCATATTACACTTTGGTTTGAAAAGGATTTGGGTCTTGGTTTTTTTTGCTATTGCCAGGATTAAATACAGCACTTACGTTGTTCAAGAAACTATATTCCAGTAATAGTTTCAAAATGAATGGGCCTTACCAGGGAGATAAGGAAATTAACAATTTCAGTTCACTGAAACTGATCCAGTATGTGCAGTGTTCTGTGAGAAAAATTCCAAACAGGTGGAAGAAAAGATATGCCAGGAGACAACCTACCAACTACAGCCTTCTTGAATTTTCTTGCTAGGCATCTTGGAAATACAGCCAACAGGAATTAGCACTACTCCACACTGTTTGAAACTTTCTGAAGAATAGCTGTAACTTCAAAATACAGAAAAGCAAACAAGAATTTCATGGCTGAAGTGACTGTATCATTGAAACCCATTTCTTTCACACAAGCATATACATTTCACTATGAGATCCACTTCAGGATATCTGTTTCCACCTTTCATAAAGCACAAAATGTTTCATGGTACTTTAACAAATTTAAGCTCTGTGCTGTAAGAGACCAAAAGCCGCAAGAAGGGGACAGAAAAGTTTAAGGCTATTGCTTGTGTTGTAGCTGTGTAGCTCTCTGCCAAACTGCTCTGGATCAAAATGAGTCCAAATTTGGCAATCTTTGGATTCGTAGACTTTACGGACAAGATGAACAAACTAGGAACCTAAGTAACTTTCAGTGTGAGAAGCAGAATGCTCCCTGTGTCCTATGGCCAATTTGTGAGACCCGGCACATCCAACTCATATACATGAAGACGGGAAAAAAAAATCCCTCTTGAATCTTACAATTAGTCTGTTCATAATCAATACACTACAAATTCAGTGCAATAGCACAATAATGAAGCCTAAATTTCCAACTTCTGACTTACTTTTGTGCCACCTCAGTATTTTTCCCCTTTGGGGGCATGGAGGTGGGCTCGGCAGTTCTCCATGCCGTCCAGCCAGCTCAGAGCTGGCTAGCTGTGGCCCACTAGGAGCTGTGCAGCACTGAGACATTCCAGTGGCTCTGCAAGAGTCAGCTCGAGTCTAGCAGAGGTAACAGCAGCAGCACAGCATGCAACTTCTGGGTTGAATTAGGTCCTGCCAAGGTACTGAGACGTCTTTCAGCCTGCTCCTTAACATTCCATGTTCTGCAAACACAGGACGGTGACACCCAAGGTCAGGCTTGGAAAGACCTGCTAGCTCTGGTACCAGTCATGCCAAAGCAACAGTGCTGCTTCGTGACTTGATCAGGTCTTGGGGGTGGTACAGTCACGTTCACACGCTGCTAATTCAGCCTCTGATGGCTCTGCACTCAACCCAGTCAGATTTCTGTTCCCTCTTCATTGCATAGGTAGAACCAGATCAATAATCTGGGTTACTAATAACTCAGAGGAATAATCTGGAGGAAGCGGGAATAACCACCACCTCGGAATGCTGGAGTCCTGTCTGTTATGTTTCCCATGTTATTAACCATGGTTCCTGTTGCTACTATCGTCCCAGACATGGTGAGCTCACCCAGAATGGTGAGCTGACTGGGCCCTATTCTCATTCCATTCAGCTGCCTTACTGTAACTCTCCTGTTCATCATTTTTATTAAGGCCAGAAACTAATTAGTTAGATACACAAGTTTTTATTTGCTACTTCCGCTTTTCTCTGCCAAGAGTTTAAAGTAGTAACTAAAATTAGAGCATAACTTAGCATAACCCGGAAAAGGGGATAATTCATTCCACCTCACAGCCTTAGAAGTAACAGGAGAGTAGGTAAATATTTCATTCAAAATGGATAAATGTTACGTATATTCAAGCAGCATCATTGAAGTTAAACTGTTAGTAGCGATGCCTGCTGCCAAAACCATGGGGCAGCCTTTTATGCAAGTCTAGAAATTTACAATTATTTTTGAAAGATGTTTACTTTAATATTATTCCTCTGTGAAGGAAAGAGACTTTCAAGCATATTTGTTCAAACATAAGTCTTCATAAGTTTATGGAAACTTCTCAGAATTTTGACATTCTAGGAAAACTCGACTTTAGGCTACATTTTGACTGTTGCATCACAGTGCAGCTGCGATGAAAAAAGAGCTGGAAGATTGTCTCTTAACCATTTGTGCCTTTTCTTGGTACTTAAGCTGCTAAGAATGGATTTGATCCCAGAGAAACTCTGGGAAAAATCTACTTAGTTGGCTCCAATCATGCTGTGGAGAACAAAGCAATATTCCAGCTACGCTGAGGTTTTTATCGGCACATCTCCTGTGTCAGAGGCAAGGGAGAGCAATACACAGAGCTGGTGCGTTAGGAGCTGGTCTCTGTAAAGAAGGATTTTGTAGCTTGTTAAGAATCATGTGGAGCAATGCAGTCCCAAGAATCCAGTGATGTGGTTTCTTAGAAACTATAATCTGATATTTGTAATTTAATTAAAAATGCTAGCTCACAAGTAATTTTTTCTCAACTGGAGTTTGCAAAATAAATCATCTTAATAACATCCACTATACTATTCTAAAGTTGCTGAGTAGCACTTAGCAGCTTCTTGGTTAAAGCAGGCTTTTTCTTGTAGCTAATTAATATTATTCCATCTATGCATTTAACATTCACATTCATCTTATAGCAAAATACACAACTGACTTAAAGCATTGCTGACAACACATATCAGATACCAGTAGTAATCTAGATCTTAAGCAATTTTTCCAGGTATTAAATGATACTTGCACAATCTTTTAAACAAGGACTGCCAATGTATTCTAAGCTTTGCCAGCATTTTTATTTTTCCTGTTATTATTTACTTTATTTGTGGATACATTTTAGTGGACATATTCAAACTATTTTTATTTTCTTCTCCCTGCCTGCCCTGCCCTTCTTAAAAAATGGACCAGCTTCTATATGAGAAGGAATTTTATACAATGAGCATTAAAAGACTCTCAAATGAAATTTAATTTAAGGAGATTTATGCCTTTTTATTAAAAGGGCCATTTTTAATGCTTTTATATACATCTATGATTTCACTTGGGAGGAGACAAAGTAAGACACAAATTATTCTTGAATAACAGCAAGTTATGAAAAAAATTAATTTCTCTAGCTGAAGTTCTACAGGCCTCAACTTTAAATATCAGGTCAATCTAAATGAGTTTATCAATGTTTTCTGAAATAAGGTGTTTGAATCTTACCACTGAGTTGCAGGTGCAGCAACTGATGACTTCCTCTGCTCTTATAATGTCAGAACTTCAATACTGCACAAGAGATTAAAAGTAAATTACACAGTATCATTGTCTCCTTAATCAAGAAAGACAGCAGCTAGATTCTCTTCTTTGATGCACACTGACTGGACCTCAGCAGTATTATTGACTGCAGTTCAAGATTATATTAATCCAAGTGCACTTTTTAAAATATGTTATTATACTTTAATTTTAATTTCCTTACATTAAAATGATTATAATACTATTATTTAAAAAATACAATTTGGAAAAAGCAGGGCTGATGTGTAGACATTAAATTTTAGGAAGGTCTTGTCTTTGCAGGCTAACTTTATCCTTTTAAATAAAAAACAATTTATTTTATCTACACAGAGACGAGCCTCATCTAGTCATAGAGGCTCACACAGACTCTGCTTTTCGAGTGACCTTGACAAAGGCCTAGAGGATATTGTCTTTCCTTATCTATTTATCTCTTTTACCTAGGGCATTAGAATCATAAAGTCACAGAATCATAGAATTGTCTAGGTTGGAACGGACCTTTCAGATTATGGAGTCCAACCATCAACCTAACACTGACAAAAAACCTCACTAAATCATGTCATTAAGCACTACGTCTACCTCTCTCTTCAATACATCCAGGAACTGTTAGCACAGTACTAAACCACCACGTCTTCCCAGGAACCTGGGACTTTGTTCATAGAGGAAGGTTGTCTTGTTTTCCTGCTGGAAGTATATATGCTCTTGAGATACTCAGTTGCAAACGCCTTCATTTTTGTCATCAGTTTTCCCAGTGCAGTCACTGTGCCACGCACAAATGCTAGTGCTTGAGGCATGACTATATGGCCAAGTGGGGGGTGTTAAGGCAGAAACAAACACCCCTCTGAGCAGCATCCCATGCTTGGTGTCAATTTATAGGGGTTCACTCACTGTTGTTGCTCATTAGCTTTTAAACGCCTTACTAACTAGCAGGGTTCAGGTTGAGTTAATCACCCAGAATAACTATGTAACAAATGGATTTCAGAGATCCCCCAAAACCAGATCCACAAAAGGTGGCACATTGAGCACACAGCCTCTTAATCCTTCCAATAGCAAATGCTAAGGAGAAGGGTGTCACCAAAGTATTTCAGATACTTAATTCCATCAGCAGAGCTAGAAACCTCCATTGCCGTCTATTTCTGAATGTTTTAAAAAATCCTGAGGTTTGCAGTATAAGGTGATGGGAGGCATCACTACTACCTGCTCTTGGTTATGTTTGTATGGGATTAGGCCAGGTCGAAATAAACCTGCTGGACAGAGGTCACAGTCTGTGAACCCAAATAGAGCTTAGATGTGAGCTTGGTGTTGCCAGGAAATGAACAATTCTGAATATTCACCGTCGCAACAGTGTGGGCTCTCTTAAGTTGACCAGGGAAGTCACCAGTGGAAAAGTCCAGGATACAGATGAGTAGTGCAGGCCACTGTCCCCCACCTCACTTTCAGTGCACTCACCAGATGATTCCTAAAAGAGGTCAGCAAGGGAAAACAATCAAGGAGGGCGAGTAGAGATTTTGGCTAACCGCAGCACCCAGAAGCACAGAGAGTAGCACATTGTATAACCTAATGGGTGAGTTTACTGTCAGGATAAGCCAAACAGACTCTGTCTACTACAAAGAAGCAAAGCTAATGAAGCTACAGTTGTGAGATTTGATCAGATCTTAAACACCACTGCAAGAGTATGGTGTGTGTGTGTGTGTTATTTCTTGGGTGCTGGTGCTTTTCCTTGATTACATTAGTTCTTTCCCAATGTTTTTTTGTTTCTCTGGTCTCCTATCCCATTAATCACTCCTTATAAACTCCTAAGTGCTAGACAAGAATTCTGTACTCTCAGGAGCTTCATCACATCTGCCACAGACACTCAACATTGCCTTTCTAGTTGCAATGGTCATCTGAACTCCCCCTTAGCAGTTGCTGCTATTACTCAATCAGGTTCAAAATAAGTAAAAAAGGGTGGGGCTTTTGGCCTGTGATCACCTAGTTATCAGTTCCTCATTCTTAGTCTCATCTGATCAGATGTCAGCGGATTTTGAGGCCCTCAAAACTACCTAAATGGCACATTACAACCACAGAGGCTGTAAAATGTAATTGTCATGCACAGTGTCCTGCTAAAACTAGTGAGGATCAAAATTTTGCCAACAGGTACATTACAGTAATGAACTTAGTTGCAAAGCTAGCCCTTACTCCTTTTGTTAGATGCTGTTTCCAACTACTTATATCCAAAAACTCAGCATTGTAGGACCAATATCTTTACCACTATAAAACAAAATCTGAGAGCATTATTCTCAAGAATTCTTAAGGTATTAAGAAATTTCTAATAAACCAAATCCTTCCTCTCCATTCTCTCCAATAACTTTATCTTCATGACTACTCATACAAAAGTGACAATGTGTTTTAAGTAGCAGGTACGTCATGTATCCCTCGAGGTCTTCACAGTTTTTTCTTGGTAAAACACATTTTGTGTTAGTCATGAAAGGCTACATAACCTTTCTTTGACCTGTATTCTGGTGCAATATATAATTGCACTACTGTAAAGAAGCATAGAATTATGCCTCTGAGAGGAGCAATTAATTTCCTTCTTTCCACTTGTCCAGAGGGGAGGATAAACTGCCAGCTGTTATCCGTTTCTGTCCGCTTCCTTCAGAAGAAAAAGGAGTATGACAAAAACCTTTCTTCTTCCCTGTCTGAATACCTGTGGTACATTCTCCTTTCCCCCATCCAACACTCTGATTATGTGAACCAAGAAACAGCATAGTTTATTCACTAACCAAATAAAGTTATCTTTTTAAAGACAGTTCCATGAAAATTCACGCTGCAGCCACACGTATACTTCATGTATCTGTTCACTTTGTATCAGTCCTCTTCTGCATCATATCCCATTTTTAGTAAGAAATCAGTATTATGATATTGTCCTTGAATTCAGTCGCATTTTGCTTATTCTCCATTTCTGTTTCTGCAGGACTTTAGTAAGTAATTATGTTGGCTAAGGCTTTTTAAACAAAAAAGGGAGTAAATTGTTTTCTGCATAAATGCACATATCTGTTTTTGTTTATCTTGAAGTCAGAGTAACATTGTCATCATGAGGATAAATTTACTTGCATTTGATTATTACAAGACAATGAGAAAGACTAGGGCTGAGGAAGATGGTATTTATGACTCTTTGTGTCTGAAATATCATTCAAGTTAATAATCTATCTGGCTTTACACTGCACAACAGAAGATCACAGGAAAAAATAATTACCCATTCTATTCCTTACACAGATCAAATCCTGGATGTTCATTTAAGGATTCATATTTTAAACTGTGGCTGCATCTTCTTCTGAGAGGGCTTCTGTCTGACCATTCGCTAAGTGATAGGTAAATACGTAATGTTCAAAGATGGAGAAATGCCTGTACTTCATTTCTGTCACGAGAAATCCTGCCTTTTAAGTCTTGTGGGATCAGTGCACTGTGTCTGGCTCTTTCGAATCCTTAAGTACATTTTTTTCTATTACTCTACAAAAGTCAAGTTGATTGGATTGAAACTACTGAAGTCCAAGGGGCTTTGTTAGGATAGCTCAGAGGGAGCTTTGGCCTCGTCCCTTTTATTCTGAAGACCACGTAGACTCAGTGCAACCTGCAGCTGGGAAAAGCTCTACTCATTGAGTAAAGTGATGCATCTTTGCCCATCAGTGGCCACAACCTGGAGTTTCAGAGGGAGGCATAAACTCCCACTGGACAATTATGCACAATATAACTACTGCAGAAATTACTGAAAGATTCTTCAGTCCCACACAGTTAATGATTAATGCATGTTCAAAAACAAGAGAAAATCTATTCATATCTCTTTACATACATTTTTACCCTAATGTAATTAGGTCATTAAAATGTCAGGTTCAAAAAGAAAGCATATTTTGCTCTTGGCCCTTGTTTCACATTTGGCAGTGAGTTGAATAGTTTAATTATATGTTGCGTAAAGGATTATAAATGGTTTTTTACATTTTTATTAGAGAGCCTTCTATTTGTGTATTGAGAAAAGCCTGAAACACCTTCTATATCCTTATTTTATCTAGCTTTTATATATCTTTCTAATAAGCTTCTGTCTGAACAGAATCAATCCAGTCTTTTAACATGACAGGGAAACTTTTCTAGCTCTCAAAGCTTTTCTCAAAATTGGAGTGCCTGTTGTGTCTCTTGGAAACATTGTCCCAGGAGAAGAGAGTCTGAAAGTTCTTCCTTTTTCACATTTCACTTCAGCAAATGTGAGATTTTTACCTGTGAAACTAATTTAGTTACTACTTTTAGTCTCATTTTTCGGACAACCATTATCACTAACTAGTTTGATAAATAGGTTTTCTCTCTCCTTGAACTACCTTGCTCAGTGCATATATAGTTTGGAGCAAACTCCTACTTCTGTATAATAATCAGTTCCTCTTGCTCTCTCTCCTCTTCCTCCTTAACTTTCTGATGCTTAGACAGAGAAATAGACTTCAAGCCTTTTCAGCAGGTAATAGAATTGGCCATATTATTAATCATGAGTGCAGGTATAAATTAATAATCAGTATGTAAACAAAAAAGTCTAAAGAAACTTCCTGGATTAAGAACAGTGGAAAATGTGGTTATAATAAATGCCATTATTAAGAGATGTGGGTTTGGTTTCCCAGCTGCTGTAAATCAGGAGAGTTAAATCAAAATGTAATTATCAATAGCCAGAATTTATAAAAAAACCTGAGAACCCAGGAAGATTCAGAGACGTTAGTGACATATGAAATAGAATATCCTCTGTCACATGAGCACAGGCAAAAATTAACACTGGTTTCCATTGCACTCCATCACCAAGGGTAGGTTAAAGGTCATGGCTGCTGAAAAATAATATTCTATTATTCCATGTTTTTATTGTAGTTGAACTGGGGAAAGAAGGTGGGCTGAAAAGCTTGCTGTTGAAAGGATACTATTTCATGGTTACTCTGTACCACAATAATAGATGAACCTTTTTCACCTAGTAAAGTATGTCCTACCTTTCTTAATTAGGTGCAAATAAGGGTGATATCATCAGATGCAAGAAACTGGATGCAAATGTGTCATTCCTTTAAAATACAGGCATTATGGAAATGCATATATCCAAGACCATGAAAATAACCAAACTGAGACAAATCTGGAATAACTACCCCTCTGCACAATAACTGTAGCCCTGTACCCGTCAGTCTTCATCCTCAGGATCACCACTGTTGGAGCTACATTCCTTACTTTGGGTGTCCACCAATTTTTACTGTAATGTTTATCATGTCATTCTGATCAGTCTTTGACAAATGCTTCTCTATAATAGTTGTTACCTATTGCATATAGCAATTCCTGCTATATGGATCAATCAGGCCTGCTGCCTGATATCTCCACCACGAGATGAAAAGTTCCTTACTTCAGTGTATCCAATAGCCCCACAGCCAGGATGCCTTCTGTAGGCATGGAGAAGACCTAAGTTCAAGTCTCTTGCATAAATCAGAGTTTCGAGGACTTCATTCCACATGTTCAAGACCTTAGGGATGTATCCTAATGATCCAGCTGTCAATTATGAAAATATACTTCTCAATTTCAGGCCTTTTCCAAGGAAAACAATTTCATCTCAATATTACTGTCCTTCCTAGAGATGTTAGCCCTAAATTTGTACAGCTATTCTGGAAAAAAAATATTTTTGTTGTCAATATTTTTTCCTCCAGTGTCACATTATGTAGTCTTGGTTTCTGGGAGAGTTTGCTGAAGACTGGAGTTAGGCTGCCAGGGAAATTCAACTGCTTTAAATTGTAACCCTAACAAGTTCTAGCCTAACAGCAAAGCAGGTTTTCAAGATGAAAAAATCAGTAGTTATCACAGGTAATTGCTGTCCATAATAGTCATCGGTAATGACTGGTTTTTTGATAGCCATGAATCTCCCACATCTTCACGGCAGTTTATTTGACTATCAAGCAGTATAACATCTTTCAAGGTCAGACTGCTAGTTGCTGAACTGAGATTGGAGGTGTCTTTTCAGGCTCTGGATTAATCAATCAATTGCATTTTTGAACCAGGAGGAAGTTTTCCCCAAAATACAGGATAATCCAGGCTAGACAGGTGTTCCCTTCTTGGCAGCCTCAGATTTGGTTGCATATTTGGTACTTCAGCATCTCTCTCTGAATTTGTCACAGTAACAGCTTGGTTACAATGGCGAAGGATGAGCACTTCTCTCCATGTTTATGATTTTAGACTGGCAAACCATGAGTTGTGTGAGAGACCAGAAGCTTTGTATACCTGCAGGCTGGATCTTCTTCTTTTACAACAGAATCCTTAATTGGATCAAATAGCTAATATTTCCTAAGTGCAGTCCCTCTGTGCACTGGATACTAACTGTACCTGGATATGTATTTTTCAAAAAATCAAGCTGCAGCCCATACCCTGTCCTATAAATTCTCAGTCTCAGAAACGAATTCCTAAGAGCCCAATCTCTGTCAAGTCTCTAGAGGCTTTCAGCCATAGACAGTCTAACAGTGACTCGGCATTCACTTCTTTCCTATGCACAGATTTACTCCAGTACAATTCAGTGCACTTCCTCCTAGATTACAACAAGGTGACGAAAAACCAAGCTTGCAGTATGCTGCAGAGATCTAAGACATTTCTATGCATGATTCAGCCATTGCAAACCTGCAACTGGGATAGTGTTTCCATTTTCATTTAGCCCCCACTTTTTCAATTGCAAATAGCAGGACAATGATCTGATACTGGAATAAATCAAATCACTCAATTAGAACCACGTTAGTTTAGAATTGAAATAAGTAAAAGCAAAATCAGCTGAAGGATCATCTGCATACTACTCTGCCATCAACCTAGGATTCTGTGTTAAAACAGTCATCTCCAAACTTTTTTGATAGTCATTTTGATAGCACACCCCCAGTAGATGTTTATTTATCAATTTATATACATACACTACTGTACTAATAAATTATGCATGTTCTAAAATGCACATAAAGATACAAATTTTAAAAGGGTAAGATTAAGATGAAATAAAGGCATTTTAAAATAGTCTTTTATTTTATTTATTAGTGGTACAAAAAATCTTTTCCTCCCACACCCCAACAGATTGTCTTGTGTATACCCTGGGTTGTGCACACCCCACTTTGAAGACCACTGACCTAGACTGAAGTTCTGTCATTGCTGTTTCTTTTCCTAAAAAAAAGACTGTCCCCATGTAATATACAAGTCACCGTCAATGACAATGGTGTTCTGCATTGATGGTTTAACTCACAGGAAGCATTCAGCAGTTTAAAATGTACAAAGAATAATGCAGCAAGCCCTGCCAGCTCTGCCGTCATAGCTTCTATAGCTAAGACTAAATGTCTTATTTGTTGCCCAAGACCACAACGTTGAGCTATTTTTTCTGCAAAGACATCATCTGTCAAACAATTGCCAGCACACAAATGCATATGAAAATGTAGATGCCACTGTTTTGAACAGTTGACATGAACTATCTGGAAAAGTAAGAAAAAGGAAACAAGAAAGAACTTAGAATCATGGAAAGAAAAGAAATCTCATAAATAATAATATAAAACTTGCAAATAAAATCCTGGTTCCACCAAAATTCAAAGTTCCCTTCCACTTTCACTAGGTGAAAGTTCTGCATGAGATACAGATGTGAGCAGATCTCCTAGCCAGAGTCAGGCAAGATTTCAAACACAAACACTGTAAATTAGATCAATGCATATATTTAGAAAGATAAAATATATTTTATTTGCAGGAAAGAAATGAGGCTGGTGGAATTTGTTAGGTAACAAGCTGGAAGAAAAAAGACTCCATCTTTTGAAATTAAATGAAATTGTACTTAAATGTATTTTAGCTGGCAAATCAGAAACTGCCAGTCTGACTGATTTTTAAATGTAACTTATCTGCAAGAAGGCAATCCAAATTTTGAGAATTCCATTCAGAAGTCAGCTAATAGCTATGAAAAAGTGCAAAGAAGTAGCAAAAGTTATACCCATTCCCATCACAAAGAGATAAGGTGCATATTAAAGTGGAGTGGCAAATGTTCTACTTTTGGCAAATCTTTTTGTGTAGAGTTTAAACCTCACAATTACAGTCATAAGGCACATCCTTTAACTTCTAGTCATTCCAGGGACCTCAGTGAAGCTATTAGTATGCTTAGAGATAACTCCTGATTCAGCAAAATACTTGAAAAACTGTTGAAACTGGCAGGCATTTACATTCTTCAGTGCTGCTGAATGAAATCACAGCTGCATGTTTGCCTTAGGACAGAGGTCAGTACTCTTTACTCATTTCAGCAGTGTTTCTGCCTCAGGGAAGCAGATAAATCTGTCAAATCTCTAAATCAGATCAACACATTAAACGGTGATATGGACACAAGAGGGAATTACTAGAGCACACAGTCTTAAAACATGGGTGGGTGAGAATGCTCTTTAAATATATGTGTACAAGCAGCAGTCAGAATGAACCAGCATGTGATGGTACTCCAGACAGGTATCTACATTTTTCTTTCAGCCACCTGTGATTAGGAATCCATTAATAGATAAAATGCAAGAAGCCTTGGCGTATATAATGCATAATCCTCAGCAGTTCCAGGATGAAACCACTCAGTTTTGAGCCTGGCAAATAGCATTTTATAAGCTTCCTATAGAGCTTGCTGGCTTTCAGTCATCATACCAGTTCAGGTTAACGATCCTAAGATTAAACCAGATCTCAGCTGCTGCTCAGGCTGCAGTGAGGAATAAGGAATTGCCAGAAAGGCTGCCCATAGCCTTATGTGCACCTGAAAATACTGAAAAGGGTTGAAATTGATGTGGAAAATTTCACACACTACTTTAGTTTTAACAGAAGGGATCTAAGCAATGCAGTACCTGTGAAATACATTGCAACAGCTGTAAACATCAAATTAGCTCAGTTTATATCGTATTCTCCAGGGAACATTTGCTTGCTTGGGAAGTGGGGGAGATTTTTCTGGTGATGAAGTAACCAATATATTTGTAAGTAATGCATATGGGACCAGGGGAATATAGCTTAGTAAATGTTTAAAGAGGGATGTGACCAACATAACAGACCTCAGGAAGTCAATTGTGCAAAGACAATAGCAAGAACAGTTTTCATGTTGTACAAGAAACGACTGGTCAGCAGTTGAACGAAGTCGGTGTCAGTGTCCTGACTGACTTGAGCTGCTAAAAGTCATCATTTAGATGGGAACCTGTCAAATGTTCCTCATATACACAGGGTGGAAATGTTGAAAAAAAATGAATGAACAAATATAAGCTGTTATGATATGAATCTCTTATGCAAAGAAGTGTTTGTAGCATAACAGAATGAAGCTGGGGAGATCTCTGCCACTAAATTATTGGTAGCTCAACTTTTAATACCCTGGTCAAGGCTTTGTTATATGCTTTTTATAGCTAGAGTTTAAAGTAGCACAATAAAAATTATTGGCTGAAATGAATATAATCCACCATCAAAGAAAGTGGTAGTTTAAAGAACAATCCCTCCTTTAAGAGGGAAATGATGGAATGACTCTATTCGGTTTATAGCAGTCATATGGTACATAAGCAAGTATTGGAGCTTGTGAGAAACAGCAGACAAATCACAGCCATTTAGCAATCCCTCCTCCAGAAATGCTTTCTACTCACACTTAGTACATTTCTCATTCCCGCAGGCATAGAGGTCAAACATTGTAGAGTCTGGTTATGTGGAGGGACCAAGGGACAGCAATCTCACATGTACGTGTACTCTCCAGGATCATCTTCTCTCAGCAAGCCAGACTTCTTTTGATAAATGGCCAGAAATTGGACAGAAGCATGTCAGATTGATTTTTAGCTACATATATCCACTATTTATCACTCTGAGATATGGGGTCACACTTGATATAAAGTAAAACACACATTTTTGTAGATGTTGCATATTTATGGGCTGGGAATTTCATGGACATCAGGGGAAAAAAAATAGGCCAACACTGAAGACATTTGAAAACCTTTCCTAATGGAAAGAGAGTAGTAACAGAACAAGGACACATTTTAATATATTTAATTACTGATTCAATTATTGTTCTCTATTAATAATTTAAACAGCTTGGGAACCACCAGCCATTGACAGCACCCAGTTCTGCCCTTACATACAGCAAAGACCAAGGCAGGCATCTCAAACTGTCTGTTCTAGTCAAATAAATGGGAATGCTCTCGGGCACTGAAGTGAAATGTGTGAAAAGGCCCACAGCTATGCTAAAAAATACTCTTAGCACCCAGAGGATGGTAGTTGCCTGCAATATGTCTTTTAGTAACAGTCCCAGAGAAGGCACAATAATTGACTGGAAGTGGCAAATGACTAGAGCTGAAGGCATCACAGGGAAAGCTTGCACAGTACGAGGGGAGATATTTCAGTGCATGGGCATATTTGGGATACTGCTTAGCACATTGGGAAGCTGTAAACTGCAGTGGTAGATGTAGTCACAGAATTCAGGTAAATTGTTGTACTTATTATTTGGTATCTGATCGCAGACACACACACAAACACATATGTGCAAATCGGAAATGTTACAATTGCCAACTTCAAGAACCTTCTGTGATAAACTGCCTAGACACTAGAAAAGGAAGGACTGCTCCTTTATCTAAACAGATAAAAATTTCATATAATTCTAAATTTTGTTAATCTGCTTCACTTGCACACCCAGATTTTCTTCTGTTCATTTTGTTTAACTTTGGCACCAAACAAGGCTGCAGTTACTAGCCTTTGACACAGGATTGCTGAAATGGGATATTGTTGAAATTAGCAATAACCATAAAATGAGAAAATGTGCAACAGCTGGTTATGCAGGATCCTCAGCTAGTCAAAGGGCAGGTTTGGCAGTAATAAAGAAGGAATTTTTCCTTGGATTGATAAAACTAAGTTCCAAAGGAATTTCTGACCATTTAGCCCGGTCTTCTACATGGCATGGGCCATTTTATTTCTGCCACTTACCTCTGTACTTATCCAAAGAATTTATTATCCAATTTTGATTTGAAGGCATTTGGTCATTAAAAAAAAAGATACCCAAAACTTTGATAGTTTGTTGCAATATTTTACACTTTTCGTTGTTAAAGCCCATGCTTAACATCGAGGTCGAATTAGTCTCATTCCAGCATCCAGTTCTAATTTACAACAATTGTACTTAAATATTTTTCTTTACATAGAAGAGATTTTTTTTAGCTGTAGAATATTTAAAAGAAAAAATGAAAGAATTGTAATAAATTTCAGAGCGATCATCTCTCTCAGGTTGGAAAAACCCTTTATAAGTTTGTGGTACATTTTTTCACTATACTTCTCCACTTAGGAGTAATATTCACAAGCAGTTTGGAGATATTTCTGCATCTGTTCATAAGCACTCAGCTGCTTTCCCTGATTCATTGAATACTAAAGTAGTCACTTATTTTGAAAATAAAAACATTCAAAATCACTTTTTCTTTTCAAGGAAAATTGAGATCTAGTATATTTTCAACCTTAACAAAGCCTTTTCCACTCTGTGATGCTATCATCACTTGTAAATTATATTCACACTGGCTGGGTATGATAAATGCATATTTAATACACAGCACTTTTCCAAAATTTTTTTAAAGAAATCTGTAATGTTCAGTAACTCAGTTGTGCTGATTCCACTGCAAAGTAGAGGCTTTTGGGTTATCTGCAGAGAACTTGCCATTTGAGATAATTCAAGAACTGGTAACTCAGAGCGAACCCAAGGATTTGGCTATAGTCAGACTTGGTAGAATGTTACACTGCCCCTTTCTTTTTTATTTTTGTAGTAATTGTATCTGTCATATATGGCTTTTCCCCCTCCTCCCAGATGAAATCTTTTCATTTTGTCCAGAAGACCTTCCTATTTTTATTGTGGATGATGTTATATGCACATTTCCCTGAGTAACAAAGCTAACGCAAGTGACTCCTGTCTCTGACTACTCATTCCTGCCTCATGACACAAGGCATCACTCCTCAGCTGGTTTTACACAGCTTAGTGGAGTCCCACTGCAAACTGAATCACTGAATCACTGAGATCACCCAGTGTAAAAAAAAGAATAAAGAAGCCATCATATTTTGGGGGAAACTTCCTTTCCATGCCCAGGATGCAGCACAGCTCATGCATTTTGGCACTGTCAAAAATGAGGTGATGACAAACTACAACGTAGAAATATAAGCATGCATCCACAAGGAAAGCAAAGGGAAAATTTTAATAGCAACTGGGATATGCTCTGGAAAATACCTGCAATTATGCCATCAGTCGGTACTGAGTCTGGCTTTAGGGCTTCCAGTACCAGACCACAACCACTGCCATCACATGACACCAAAGCACTGATCCAGCTCATATTCATCACAACTTGAGAGGTTTTCACACATGTTTCGACAGTCTGACTTTGTACCATAAGACAAGTACCATTTGACCTTCTCTATCTGGCTTTTGGCATAAAACTAGTCATGTATTCCACAGCATGGAATAAGTCAACAGCCTTCAATGCCAAACACAGCTGGGGAAAAGTTCACAATCCATTTCAGGCATCCTTTTCTACAGAGAAAAAAACGCAAAGGAAAAACAGATATCTGGAATATATTGTTTTGCTGTGATGAAATTATTCTCCATATGTACAAACTGGTGTTGCCAGTTTAGACAGTCTGGTGGTGTCTTTATGGATCTTCTCCCTAGCATTAGCCATATGGCCTGTTGTGTACAACAGAACATTAGCTATTCTTTTACATTTGCTTTTTTACTGCAGTTCTGTAATAATGGACTCTATTAGTTCTGTTCACCTCCCATCATATTTCATTAGTATCTCACCTCAGAGTACTCAATTGTGTGAATTATCCTCAAATATATCATATGTGATTATGCTTGACTGTTTGTTCCTAAATGTTCACCACAGTTTATTTCACCTATCCAGCCTGGTTTGCTTCTCTGAGTTAATACTAAACATAGCTCCAAATCACATTGGTTGCTCAATGAATTATGAAAATCTTACTCATACTCATATATACTCATCATACTCATATCTTCCTCATCCTCAGGAAATGCGTATACTTCCTCATTTTGTGGGTTTTGGTACCGGGTTGCTCAATTCTACGAAGATCAGTGAATGTTTTTTAACATATTTTACCCTAGTGTCTGTACTCTCCTGCTATGAATTTAAAGAAAAAACTAACCTTTGAAAATAGAACACATATAAATGAAGGGAATATTATTTGTGGGGTTTTTTTATGGATGTGATTCACAAATGGAATGCCCTTTTGAGTTTGGACTCCATTATAGTAAGAACACTTTGAACTCCAGTTCTCCTGTCTTTCTTCCAAAGTATCTTAAACTTCCTGTAGTCCAGTGATATCTGTAGACTTTCTCATTATGTTTTTTATTTCACTGTCCAGGCCATTCATGAAATTCTTGAATAGAAGCATGCCCTAGAAACACCTACACAGTAGTCCTGAAATGACCTTCCAGACGATGAGCACACCATTGAGAATCACATTATGTTTCCCCACTGGATGACAACTTTATTTCATCTGGACCATATTTCCTTAGTTTGCAAATGAGAATGTCATGCAGGACAGTGACCAAAATCTTACCGAATAACCTGCTTCTCCCTCATTTACTATAGTGGTTCTCCTATCAGAAATGGAAATTACATTAGCTTGTGCTATATGATCTCGATAAGTCCATATTGGATACTTTAATCAGCATTGTTATGCCACAGATGCTCGCAAAATTCATTGTTCCAGCACATTAACCGACACTGATATTAGGTTGACACACCTATAATTCTCCAAGCCCTTTCCTGCTCCTTTTCAAGGTATGTACCGTATTTGCCTTATCCTTTCCAAGTTTTGAGTGATAATCTCTGTTTATTCCAAGGTTTTTTTAACAAAACAGAGTTTCACTAACTCTTGCAACATGCAGTCATACAGCATATACAAATACATTATTTTCCTTTGTGTTACGGCCTGTTTACTAATGTAAAGAAAAGTTCATTAATGAAGAGCTAATAGGTGGCTGTTTGAGATAATGTTTCACCCTTTTCCACATCCATGATTATTTAACCACTGCTCTTCTTTACAGAGTATGCCTATCTGTTCCTTTCTGGTACAGAATAATGTCTGTTTCTTGATGGGTTTTGTGCCATTTATGCTCAAGTTTAGTCTTTTTAATTTTTTCCTTATATTCCTGTGCTTCCTTGTCCATTAAAGAATGGCAGATACGGACGTATTTCTCCCTTTCTGTTTTGCCTACTTCTTTTCTCCACAGCAGGTCAGTTTGCCACTCTGATTTCAATATAGTTTCTTTTGCTAATTACTTTCTTTCACATATTCCTTGAAATGATCACTCTAAGACCCCACTGACCAGTTCTTTGCATTCATTCAGGTCTCATTTCAGGAACAACAGCTGAACTCTGTTCTATATTAAAGGACTCCCAATTTTCAAAGTAATGGAGTCTTTTTTACGCCTGTCTTTGTACTCTTACTTCTTCTGCATGCATGGTTAGGACTACTAAGCATGCAAATCTAAACAATTTCTTCTTGCTATTTAGTAATTTCTGTTCCCTAAGGATTTTCCATTTTCTTCAATAGTATTGTTTTTTCCATTAGTTCTCCAATATAACATATTAGCAAACACTTCCTACTAATTTTTTTCTAATTACCTATTGGTTCATCCTAGACAGGTCTCCAGCCACCAACTCAGAATAGTGTCCAACTCATTCAGAATCATGTCTTAGAAGAAAACAAATTAAGTAAGAGAATAAATTATACTATCCTTTATTTCAAGCACTCACAGGTGATTCCAGCCAAATGGTAATGGATCTATAGTCTGTGGCCTACTTATGCATTATGACAGAAATTCAGCAAGCAATCACATGATCATTAGGTAAGATGTTCTGGTGCGATGCCTGACACAGGCAACACTCCTCATGTCCCTCTGCTTGCATTTGTGTGAGGCTTAATTTGGTAGACTCAGTGGAAACTGAGCTGCTTCATGAGTGATCAGGTGGGTTTGCTTCAGAGGCAGCAGTGCTACTGGGGAGCTGGGCAGTAAGGTCAGGGCACTAAGCTTTTCTGGTTTGGCTCTGACAGCATGTATCTCACTATGCCCAAAGTCAACTGTGGCAACTTGCTCAGGGCTACTATACGTTTCAGCTATACGGAGCCATTAGATTAGGACTTTGGTTAGCAGGGGATTTCCTGAAAAATCCATATATGTTTATATATGTATGTCTTCTGCAAGACTAGTTTAAACATCAGCTGTACCCAAGTTTTAACTCACCTCCAAGACAGGCCAGTTGGTGAAAGCTTAAAACACTGCTTATCTCTTTCCAAGGACTTCTGGGTTCTGCTAATGCTAAAGGGATGACCACAAGTGTCTATACATTTACATTTTGTCTTTATGCTATGTAAACCATATATGCCTAGTGTAACAGGGAAGAATGAACAGACTTGTCCTCAAATATTAGAAAGGTAAGCATAGAATCTTAACTACCTCATACACGTAAGGCCGTACTATACAGAACCTGTTTCTCTTCTTGTGGATGATTTCCTCCTTTGTTACCTATAAAATCCTAAAAATCCTGTTATCGCAGGTGCTAAATCCATGTTTAATCAAAGCAGATGAAGATAAATTATTCATTCTGTGGGAAGATGCTTGCCCTCTCTCCCCTTTCCACCCCTGCACCAGTATGTTCTTTCAGTCTTCTCCCTGTGTCCTTGATTTTGACATTTACCACAGTCATATGGTCAACTTCATACAACTGTAACTCAAGGAATGTGACTCACTTTGAAAGGCCAAACATACTTGTCAGTTTTCTCATTCACAATGACCTACACAAGCATATTTGTGCAACAATCTTTTATGAGCAAAACTCTCAGTATTCTCTGTGGTCTAAGGAGCAAGTTAATGCCTGCATACTAATGTGTTTCATCTACTCTTCCCGTGAGAACTTCAGGGCCTGCTTTTCCTTCCATCAAGAGACATTCCTCTCAACGTTTGCCACTGAACTAGGTATATTCTGCAACATCAGCAAATGCTAACAAGTTCATTTTTATGTCACTAGTACGTGAGAGGGCAAAGGTCTGGCATGAAGGACAGAGAGCTCAGTGAAATATATACAGAAAATACTTTCCCAAAGCCTGAAAGAGCAGACAGAAAACAGTAAACGGCACTGAAACTTCGACAGTTAAGCATAGATAAAATTAAAGAACAAAATATAAAAAGGACATTAAAAAACTGAATAGTTGCATTTTCTCTGTACAGAGTTCTCAGCAGTGAAAATAATTAAGTACTTTCTGCTCAAAGTAGGACTCACTTATAGTCCTAGCAATGAAAATATTCTATATTTTCACACTTTTATCTGTATCCACAGCACCAAATTTGAGTTTCTTTACAACACAGCTAAGTAAACTTTCCTGTCTTTACAGAATTCTCATGTACATTAACAGAAATGTGATTCTGCCCATGTTTCCATTATTTGATTGAAATTCACATCTGGTATACACTGATGTTTTCTGCACCTCTATTTTTTCCAGCTTGATCTCTTCTATACTACTCACTGGCAGAGAATCATAAAATTACAGAGCAAGATTGGGTTGTCCTTTGAAAATAGATCTTTCTTGTGATTTCCATCTGCTTTGCTACCACAGCTGTGCAAACTTTTCACCAGTGTTTCTGTTTTAAACATTCACCACAGTTTTGTTACCTTCAAAATCCAGTAACCTTTAGACAATTACAGTTTGATACATCTAAATTAACTTATCCCCCCAAAGGTATTGCTCCATTTTCTTGCTCATGAAGTCCCATAAGAAACACACCATAGCTCAGTCCACAGTATAAAGAAAAAATTCTGTGTATTTATAACTGTACTATCTAGACAGAAAATGCAGAGTCCACAAAGACTCAAAAAGAGTTATATATTTTCTGGTTTAGCTTAAGAAAAAGACAAAATAATCCTGCCCTTGGCATTAAGCTTGGCTAAAGCTGCAGTTCTAGACCAAACAAATTCCTATCTCTTGTAATAAAAAACAGTATTTCAATATTCAGACATCTATAATGATTCCTGATGCCAGGAGTTGCTCAGAATAATAGAAAGCTCCCTGGGTAAGCCCTACAGAATGCAAAAGTGAAGACTTCAAAGAAGAAATCAGACAATCAACTTGAAGAAATTACACAAACAAGCTATGATTTGTACTCAAGAAAGACATTCCTCTTATTACTAAAAACCTCTGTGGTACAATCATTTTTCCATTGTTTTCTTTCCATCAAGTTTTCAGAAGTAACATTTCTTCCATAAATGTTACTTCTTAAAAAGTTAATAGAATATATATTATTATATATATTATTATAATATAATATATATTATATAGGAGTATAAACTTTTAAAAAAAGGAAATAGGTGGACTTTGAATGGATCTGGACAGTTGAATACATAACAAATGCTAGCAGAAAAGTCACTGTCTTCCATAACACCAAGAAATAAAAAAATTCTATTATTGCAAGATTTATTCTTTTTGTACAGCTCAGGTTTCACATGTACTAGAAAACAGGTTCTCAATTTAGGACTTGCAAGAAGATTGAGGATTATTAAGAACATCTTTTTCTTAATAGATAGATGAATAGATTGAAACTCAGGGCCAAGTATACTTAAGAACAAACCACGTAATAGTGCAAGGGTAACAGCACTAACATATTTTCCTTGGCCAAACTTTCAGAGATTTATATTTCTATTCTATTCTACTTAAATAGTTCTTTTTCACTTTTTCATCAGGAAAAGTTTCACTGGCAATTTATTGCTCAATATACTTAACTGCTTTTAAAGAAAACATATTAAAAGTGGTATCTACCAAGAGCAAACCTATCTCACAAAAATCCTGAAGATCAAAAAAGTGTTTTACAGAAAACCTCTAGAGAGATGCTAACCTGCACTGACAGCACAAAAGCTCTATTTGCTAACTGACCATTTTTCCTAGTGGTTACAGATTATAACCATGTAAAAGATTACTGTAATGCAAGGGCAGCACCAGGATGCCATTTTTAATAATTTTACCTCCCAGGGGGGCTATGAATAAATCAGGAAAAGTAGATACAATCTTTCTAGGCGCTTTTGTACTCACTATGGCAGTGATTCCTTTGAGAATCAGTGCACGGTGTTTATATTGGACAACTAGATCAAACACACTCAGCAAGGCTGAATCATCTGTGTCATATCTCATAATTTGTAAAAAAGTAATAGAAGTTTTGTAGAGCGAGTGCTGGAAAAAGCAGAGACCAGGGAGGGGAAGCTGAAGAGGGAATAGCCAAAGAGAAAAGCTCTTTCTTTTATGGAAAAATCCACTTTTGCCACATTATATAATGCTCATATGATTTGAAGACTCGGTGGCATGCTGTATGTACCACAGTCTAAAGCTTTGGGCTGGTCCTGCTTCTTGTTAAGCAGGTCCCAAAATGCCAAGAAAGGCTGAAACATCAATCAAACAGCAGGTCCAGTGTAATTATTTTTAAATGCTACACGTAACATTTGCTGATTTTACCTTACAGTTCTTGCATGTAGTATCCAAAAAAAAAAAAAAAAAGCAAAAAAAAACCCAACCAACCAAAAATCCCCAAAACCAACCAAAAAAAAAAAAAACACTTAAAATTTGTCCCTATGACAAATGAAATATTTAAAATTATTATGTGTAGCCACATGCAGCATTTTCAGTATTTTTTTCTGCTTATTCTCTTACCATGGTTTTCATTACTGTGTATCTTTTGAGCTCAGCAACTGCAATGCATTTTTTATCATTCTGTGAAAACTTTGTTATGACTGGATATAACGCAGATGGATTTTCTTAAGACATTGTCATTTGAGATCTACTGAACAATCTTGACAGTATTATAAGATGTAACTAGGATCATTTCTGAAAAATTGTCAATGGAACCAGACATCCATCACTGCTGGCTAGGACCATTGCAGGGTATAATTACAATGTGGTTTTGTATTTAATCCCAACATAAATACAGGTTGCTACTGAATGAAGTGATTTACATCATCCACATAATGGTCATCAGCACGTTCACAGCACACGTGAACATTTCTTTGGTCACTTGATGAATCAGAACAGGAAACTGGTCCAGCTGAAAATTAATCTCTTGAACCACTTGTTTATTTTGCTGTTTCCGGCTGGATCAGTTCCCAGGCCTCGCTCACCCACCTCAACACTAAGATCTGCACAAGAAAGGGACTAGGGGTAAGGGCTGTGGGTAGTGAAAAAGTGACAGTAAAGCAACAATGAAACAACCACCTCAGAGTACAACAGTCAGAGGTGGCGCTTCTTTATTAGGGTGCTGGCAAACACTTCTTAAATCTGTCCCTTTATAATTATAATCTAACATAGTATAAAATTATAACCTAACATATTAGATTTTGCCAAAAGGAACTCTGGGAGGGATTCTTGATATAATAGTTCATCTTGACTACCTAATACATTCAAAATACAATGTATCCGTGCTAGATTTTTAAACTGTTATTTTAATGATATTAATCAATGTGTTCACAAAACAAACAAAAACATCCCAATTTTGCCTGGAGGAGATGTATACAGAGAAGAGAACTAATATAAAAATACCCTATGATCCTATTCTATCAAAGACCATTACAATAATAAAATAGTTTGCAACAGTTTCAGATGAATTGCACAGAACTTAATTGGTGATTTGTAAGTGCCAAAAAACCTGTGATTTATATGGTTTATCAGAGTGCAGCCTATGATATAAACACATGGAAATCTTAATTTTAACTATGAACTTTAAACATAACCATGTAATCTTTAGGTAGCAAATTGCAAAAAAACAAGGATAACATCTCTTAATTGGAAAATATTTCACTCTTCTGTACAAATGCCAAGTAGCCCAAATATGATTGCATTTCTAAAGCCAAAGCTAAAATCATGTTTATTGGCTTCTTGTTTTCTGAGCCTCTGAGGATGAGCATTTTCAGATTTTCCCCTGCTGCTCATTGAACTATGAAAAAGCCCTTGTTGCAGAGACATTAAATTAGTTGAACTCTTGTTTATGTCCATTTTGTACAGAAAAATTACTGATTCAAGTTAGTTCAGTTAAAGAATAATTAAAACAGATGAAGCATATTTTTGTTAGGTCTTTGAACCACTCTGTGTAAGCTGCTTTGGTTTACCCTACCACAACATTTTATATATGTGGGCAACCCAAAGGGATCTCAGTTTGTAAAGGCTGCCTCCTGCTCAACACACAAGAACACAGAGGGTGAATTTTGTAGCTGGAAGATGCAAGATTGCTGCAGTTCAAGCTAAGGAATTGTGGCTTGATCATTTGAAGGGATAGGCACAAAGAGGAAATTGAAATACATATGCAAGCATATAGACTAGATTATGCAAAGTTGTGTAAGTGAATTGGCAGAAAAGGTAAATATTTCTATAGGCAAATTATAGAGGTTGTAATTTTCAGGAGGCAGTCTCTTGTATATGATGTCCACTGACATACCTAGCCAGGGAAACCTATTTTTAAATGTTCTCCCATATATGGAAAATCCACTGTTCATGGAATTAAGAAATATTCTCAACTGCAGAACTTTGGATGTTGGCACAAAAGTTCTTGGGTACTCTTGGCATGTCTTGGGTGCCACCTTGGGCCACCTCGGGCCACCTCTCTTGGGCACCTTTGCATCCTCTTGAACAGAACTTTGCAAAGACAGAATGATGAGTTCAGTAACAGGAAATTTTATGAGAATCTATGCTAATAAATTTATTGAGTAGAACAGGTTGATACATCAAAAAGAGGAAAATCCCTCAAAACTGTGTAGAGTAGAAACTTGTACAGATGACACGACAATCTTCTCATATCATTTCATAGTCGTATTAGTGGAAGAGACAAATTCAGTAGTTTTTATTTTGCTCATACGTCTTGCCAAAGAGACAAGTGATGTAAATATTCATCATTTTTTCAAAATTCCGTAAAGATCCTCACATGAGCCTTCTTCAACCATTTTCTTCATGAAAACAGATCAGTCTGGTTGTAACCTGACCTCATCCCAGCTGGGAAAAATCATCTTCTCTTAATTTGGCTGTTAATGAGGTGTGGCTTCAGCACAGGACTGCTAAAATAGCATCTTGCAAGCTTAAAGCATGTTACTACTTTTTAAAAGTAAAGGAAAAAAAAAACACAAACCAACAGATATTTTTAAAATTGACATTATATATATTTAGAGTTCTGTATAGAAGAAGAATGATTATATTCTAATGCCTCCTGTTCCCATGAGACATGTTATGTAGTTTAAATGATCTATCAGCACCATGAAACTGTTCTTTTGTTTCTTAGTCCTTAAAACAGGTTTTTGCTGTGTTTTGGGGGTTTTTTTCTCACATTTTACACATATGGAGATCAAAGAAAGCATTTTCATGCAGCCGAGTATGCCCTCTACCCGAGTATGCCCTCTACCCATCACTGGCAACACTGTTGGATCTAGAATCAATCCTGACTGCCTTAAACAGGTCCATGCAGGGACTTGGTGGAGCGTGATACCAACACAACTGAAACCTTCAAAAGCTAAGTTTTCTTTCAGGGCGGCTTTGCAGAAAGATGCTGGAAGAAATTACTGTAATGGAACACAGACCACAGTCTTTTACCATTTCATATTGTTTCAATAGTGATAAAAGAACATAGCTCTTTTGGTCTCTGATGTGTATAATCCACCAATTTTATTAGTGTGAGATCTAAATTCTGTCCTCGTTGTACAGAGTTGTGTTCAGTGAAGTATAAGAAAATCTGACTTAAAGAAAAGGCTAGTAAGTTTCTCCTGTGTCTATTGGTTCAACAGATAAGCTCAGCTACAGAGCACAAAGAAGGATTCAATTCCTCTTCAGTCATATATGACCTATGCACAACATCTTTACTGAATACTGGAAGAAAAAAAATACACATTGATTTTCTGATCCCAGTTATGTCTGCACATAAAGATGGGAGGGGGAGGGAGGGAAGTAAAATAAACAGGTTTGATACAGAAATAACTATGATATGTTTATAGACATTTCCCTGATTAAGACCTCATTGTGATGTTTGAAATAACAGCACATTGAACACAGTAAACTATCAGCAAAATATAGTATATTTCAAAATTGCTATCAGATTTTTGTATGGCAATATAAGCCTTTGCAAAGCAGACTGAAATAAATTATATAATTCTCTATACTCTTGAACTGGCATGCACAGGCTGTCTAACTCAAAAAATTACTCCAGCCAGTGGAAGTTTCGTTGAATTATGATATCGATCAGGTCTCATATAATACATATTTGAGGACTCAAGAGCATCTTAAATCAGATTTTTGTTTATTTTTATTATTCTAAGTTCAGTCACATTGTTGCAAAGAAAGTTCTAAAGAAAGAGAAAATAATCACAGTCTACTTTTTTATTGTGAGGTGCAAATTTTATTCTCTAATATTTTGAAAAGGAATAGATGGTCTGCAGTAACTCACGCTGAAATCAATATAAAGCAGATTAATCAATGATGTTAAAGATCCCACACAAAAATGCAAGGGTGTTTTCCAAACTAAATGACTCTATGATCCTATTCAAAAGCTGTCTGGATATGATCCAGGGCAACCAGCTCTTGATTGAGACCCTGCTGGAGCAGCAGGGTTTGACAGAATGACTTCTGGGTGTCCCTTCTGACCTCAGCCATTCTTCAATTCTGTGATTCTGTGACAACTAATCCACTACTGAAATAAAATTTTCATGCATTTAACCATAAATATTAATTGTATATTTATGCTTACTATACTTACAGGAACTTGATATTAAAATAGTATGAAGAAAATGTGTAATCAAAGTCTTTAGCTGGGACAAATGAAAGATGGTCAAAATCCAAAAGGGCTGCTCACTTTATTGTCTACATCTCTTTACCACAAGACCAGGTGAAATCTGCAGAAGCAGAATATTTTATGGCTAAGCTTGTGTAAATGGAGGTCATATGTGATGCAGAAGGAAGAAATCTGTACATATTGAAAGAGCACTCATGAGAGTGCAGGTAGACTGCAGGTAAAGTTATGGTAGCTTGCTTAGTTGATGGTTGCACAGAAGATAGTTTATAGGCTTCAGTGCAAGCTGACCATCTGTACTCTCAGCAGCCTACAGAAATGTATCTTCACTGTTATTGTTATCCAAGCCAGCTCATTTAAAGCTAGCTTGGACTTATCAGTCTAGGTTGTAATTACCCTAACTCCTGTCAGAAGCAGTAGCTTATATAAAAATCCTATTGGTTCTGCAACAGACCCTGTGCATGTTATCAACGGAGTATCATTATATTAGAATACAACCACTTAAAAGTATTAAATCCTGCTTGCCTTGTTTACAGAAGGAATTACCAAAGTAATTTTCATTACCAAAGTAATGAAAACTGTGTTCCTGAAGAAGTAGAGGAGGATTTGTCTTTATTTGGAAGTATACTTTTCCAAAACAAATATATTTGCTTACTGTTTTCTTACATGTTATTTTTTAAGTTGAACAACTGCAATATGAAAAAATAAAGTTTCTGATTTTTTTTATATCAAGAAGGAACAAAATTCCATAAGATGAGGATGAAGAAGAGAAATCTGCATGTGTTTTGCAATGAAGCAACTACTTTTTGCTTTTCCTATTAAAAAAGAAATATTGGGATTGGTATAGAGAAGCATTTATAATTAACTGATGTAAAATGACAGATTGTTGATTGTTTCTCTTTCTCAAATTATTTTTCATTTTGGATGTTTGCCATTTTTTTTAGTTACATCACCTATAGATTATTCTTCAAATGATTTGTTTCATTCTCCGGTACTTTTCTATGTCCTTCACAGCTACTTTGTCAGAAAATAGCAACATCGATGGAACGCTTGGAAAACATGAACTCTGGTCCTTACAGGTAATATCTTAAATGGAATAAAAAAAGGGGCACTTCAACACTGGGACTGTAAACAAGTGGTTGAGAAGGGATTTCTTTTTTACCTGTGACTTCATTAGTAAATCGGACCTTCAAAGGAGTTGCTAGGTAAGATGGATAGTTCCAAGTCAAGGCTGTAATACAAGATCTGGTTTATTGTTATTCCAAAGAGTATCCTCATAAGAATGTTTTGCCTGTATCTCTATTGCTCAGCTTGTTTTGTGGCCATGACATAGTGCCTTGATTTAACTGCCTGAAAGGTCCGCTCCGTAAGTCAGAAATATAAAAATAAAAAATATCAGAATTCATATACAAAGTCACAGTTCAACTCCAGAATAGTCATCAAAATACTGTTGTTGTTGAAGGCCTGCTCTTGTTGATCTGTATAAGAGTGGAGTATACAATCATTAGGATTCTGCTAAACTAGTGTTTCCTTATTTAAAAAGCAAGGAAGGATATTTGTTTTTATTTTTATTAGACTTCATAGACCATATATGTACAGCCTGACTCCCATGGATGTCAGTAACAAAAAAGCCATAATGAACAAGATCAGCTATCAAGACTTCAGTGAAAATCAGCAGTGAGACAAACTCACTAAACTTCTTATTATAATTCATAATCCATACAGCCATACACAGAAATTAGCATTTGTGACTGTATACCGCATTCCGTTTCCTCCTCCACTGCCTTCTCTGTACGATCAGACTGAAACTTCTTAGTCTGGGGATTCTCACATTTTTCACTAAGGCTTCGAACCAGTGGTGATCAGTCAGCTCCCTGTGCATCTCTCCAGAGCCACACAGAACACTTTACACAAGGAGAAGGAACAACAGAGCTCCTCATATGCTCCAAATCTCAAAAGTCTTTTCTATCTGTGACTCCAACGGCTTTTGCTCACAGCTTCTATTCATAGTACACTAGCCTGGGAATGATGGAGAGATTAACTAAGAAGAGATTGCAAGGCCAGCTGTGGAAAAATCAAGGCTGTTTAACAAAAGCGGCCGCACACTTTTTCTGAGGTGCTCAATAATTTTTTTAATACATGACTTGCAATCAGAAGAATTGTGGCATTTTTGCCTCCTACTCCATCAAATCCACAAGCAACTAATTGTATTGCAGATGTGCTTTTTAATATCTCATCCCTGTGCAATTTTGGCATGACTTCATTATACACAGTTATAAAGTGTGTATAGGAAATATGCAGATCTTTAAAAATAATAAGCAGCTTAAAAGCTAACATGGATATTGTCAATGGGAAGACACTACACTAATATGCAACCCCCGACTCAAGATTTATTTATAACTTATATTAATGACCTTTAGTAGGAAGGAAAGAGAACTTTGAAACTGAAATCTTCACACAAATATTCCTTGAAATTACTGAAGTCTTCAAAAGAGTTTTTCAAACAAGAGTAAGAAATAGTGTTCAGAAATACTTCCAGATCTTCCCACATTTGTGGCAATAAACTTTCAGCTACTTTTGATTCTGGCACCTTCATTATTTGGCTCTTTGGCTCTTTTCTCTAGAGTCTGCAGCACCACAGATGTAGTATGTGACAAGTAGACTTCTATGTTATTCAGGAAGAAGAATAAGACTGCTCGAGAACGTAGGAAGACATCAGTATAATGGATGAAGGATGCCTTAACAATTAACAATTATGATATGAAACTCAAGACTTCAGTCAGTGCTTCAGTACCATTTAGGATTTGTGGCAAAATAGTTTTCAATTGGTCTTAAAGATGGAACCCCATTTCCATCATTAGTGAGGACATGAAATGTTTGACTACTTATCTCAGACTTCTGCAGAAGAACTTAGACAGGTGTGATTAACAAATAAATCTCATGCTTTCTGTCTGTTCAAGAGTTTCTTTGATATCTTTACTTAAACAAGTAGGGAATTGCTCTTAAAAATATGAGTTAATCATTTTCATTGAGCAACATCACCGTATTAGCAATTGTTTTCAAGTAAAGCTAAATTATCTTCTCAGAGTGTCTGCACTTTTAGGACCTAATTGGCCTCAACTGGATGGTTCCATACAGAGCAGGCACCTGTTTTAGAGTGATATTCAGAAACATATCTTGTAGTCTGCTTTGTTTATGTCTTTCAGATTTCTCTCTTATTTGTGATTTTTAGTGTGCATTTGCACTTTTAGCTTGTTTTTTGTTGCCTAGTTTGAGTGAGAAAATACACTAATTTTAAGAAGCAGGATCAATACTTTCACACTAGAAAATCCTGTGACTGAGAGCTGGTGACATTTCCCATGTATTAGTACGCAAGGAGTTTGTTACAGTGAGCGTCATCACTTCTGGTTGAGATTTGAGGGAAGGAGGTAAGCAAATTGACGTATCAGGTGGGCTTAGGATGCTCAGCCAGATGTCAAGGAGCCAGGGTCATTCTGGATGGCTACTCTGAAAGAGGGAATAAGTAAACCTTACAGAGTGAGACTGTTACTAAGCCTTCATTACGGCACTAGAAAAAATGATGTCATTTCTCTATGTCACTTAATATATCATAAGTTCAGTTAAGTGTGCCTGTGACCAGTTGCTGACGCCAACCAGGAGAGAACAGCTCACTTCCACACTACTAAATTATCTTAGCCTCTGCAGCAGCATGGGCACATACAAACTGCCTAGTGGAAATGATCCGTAGTATATCACAAACTGGGCTTGGAAATTGTTTGGAACAGAGCAAGCCTGTGCGGGCCAAAAATATACTAGGAACCACACTAAAAATTTTGCAGCATATACAGTTAAATCTCAGTGCTCAGGAGTGTTCCCTCGCACTATTCAATTTACTAGTAGGTTTCAAAGGGAAAATTAATGATAACAGTGAGATCCTTTTGCCCCTTAGAACTGTTTGAGGTAGTTTGTTTGGTTAAGAATTTGTGTAATCTCAACAGTGATGCAAGTTTCTGTTAACACGAAGTGTAATGCCTACATCCACTTCCTGTAACAGAAAAACAACCATTAAGACAAGGGATACATTAGGTAGTCATCAGACTGAAAGAAAAATTGAATTATTCATTGTTTTTCTCTAAAAGAAAGTGTTATATATAATTTCAACCCTTGCATGAGCAATTCCCCATTATTTCTACGCCACAATAGTAATAGTGATGTGGGAAACAGTATCAAGAGGGTTTTTTTCCAACATATCTATTCACACTTGTTGAGAGATCCAGAAAGCCAGCCAGTCTCTGATGTAGCAAAAATTTTCCAGTTTCCTTAAAATTTGCAGAAGACAGAAGAGGAAAGAAGCCTAATCTGAAGCATCCTGAATTCTCAAAGAAATTCTGACCAAAAGGAGATGGTTGATTTTAGAGAAGACTAATGACTTAAGAATGTCTTTATGATCAATGCCCTCGCTGCTTATCTAAAAGTTAAAAGCATTTGAGACATTACTGTTAAAGCTGCATTTAAGAAAAAAAGTAACTTAGAGATGAAAAGGATGTACTCAGAATGGAAATTTTTTATTCCCATCCACCTTCTAGTTTCGTATGACCCTGACAATTCGTAAACAAGGGAAAAGTAGAACAAATGAGCTTTCTAGCAGAAACTTTAAAGGAAACAGAAGAACTAATAAAGTAGTGTCTAATTTAAGATGCTTTCAGTTTCTAAGTGTACAAGACTTTTCAACCAAAGAGAAAACACTCTAAGCACGATAAGTGTAAAATGTTATGGAAATACATTCAACCAAACAGATTAATGGTCTATCTGTGCATTTTTAGTATCTCTTAAAATTTTATGTAGCACCTAAGCCTTCTCTCTCCTTTCCATTTTGTTTTGAGGTTTTTGGTTTTCTTACTGAAAGTGAACTATTTTTCCATTGTTTTCTCAGTTTCAAAGATTTCCATCAGGACTTGCTTAAATTTTGTGCACTTAGCAGTTTTGAAGATTGGGCCTTTCAGATTCTAATTCCCCTATCTGCAGCTGTGACTCTGTGCTTGAAACCCATGTGTGATCCAAATGAGAATGCAGAACAGCAATGTGGAACAAGATTTCAGAGTAAAGAGTTGAAGTTCCTCATTTATGTCTGAAGTCTTGACTCTGGAGTCAAATGTAGATATATGAAATATCAATACTAGCAGTTAAGTTATATTCAAGAGGTGAAAAAATAATCTGAAAGGACAATCCTCACTAAGATCACAATTGTCAGTTCCAGAACTCAAGGCAGTGTAGATGCTACACTGTTCTGCTTGCTCACTGCTGAGGAGGGTAGAAATAGAAGAGTTAAGCTTTGGAGCTACCGATTCAGATGCCTCCTACAGAGACTGAGATTCTTCCACGTTTCCAGTAGTCCTGGCAGCAAATGCATGGGCATGGAGCAGGCTTCTGTGAAAGGCAAGCAAATCACCGCAGAGATGGAAATTAGCCTCCTTCCAGTCTTGTTCTGCTGCATGAAACTCCAGCTCAAACATAAGGACTTTTAACTGAAGTTTTGGAAAGTACAAAGCACCAAATCGACCCCTTTTTGCACAGAGGTAAATCTTACTTACATGTAGAAGCAACTGAGTTAGGTTGCTGGATAACACCTGGAACGAAAGGCCCCACTGTGCAGACATCCTGGTTGAAAAAAATAGCCATGGCAAGGTGAAGTATAGAGCTAAAAAAACTCTCATTCTGTTGCCTTTCTAAACTGTGAATGTGGTTTTACAGCTGATATCAGTAGAAATGTTTCCCCCTCCCTTTCACCATGCCTTGAGAAACCACTAGCTGTTGCAATGATTCTTGAGTAACACCTCTGTTTGGGGGAGTGGAGGTTGTTTCCTAGAACTACAATCTTTGACGTCTTCCATGGACTGCGGAAGTTAGGTGGGCAAACCTAGTATGAGGCAAATTTCAGCCCAGCTAATTGTATTACTAGACAGGGGAAAAATCCCTTTTAGCGTGAGCTAACAGGGTAGGTAATCTATCTGTTTGTCATCTAGTAAGCAAAAATGGAGTCCATAAATCTTAGACCAGATGGTAGATTTATGCCACAGTCTGTGTTCTTTTCATGGGATTTATTACCATATGCGCTGCTTCTATTCTACCATCCTTCTGTTTTGATTACTGATACAACTCTATTTGAATGCAAGAAGGATTAGGGCTCGGAGTAATGTATCCAAGTCAGGTTCCAAAAGAGCAATAAGCAATGTACTCATCTGTAATGTAAAGATGGTACAAGATCAAAAGTTAAAATTATATTAAATATATTATCAAATTGATTTAATTATCTAGTTTTTGATATGCTGTAGTCTGGGATTTGAATTCTTCAAAGAAAAGGCTAAAGGCCACCATATGCTTTTAAGAACATTAACGCTAAATTAGCATTAATTAGCATTAGTATTAGCATTTAGGTGCACACTGAAATCTGTAAAACAGTTAGCAACTTCTAGAGGCTTTTGGTGGACTGATAGAGAGGTGTCTCCTCTGTGCCTTCATTCCAAGCTGCAGTACTATTATTCCTGTTCTTACTCCACCCCCTCATCCATTTCTTGTCTGTTTTTGTCTTCATTTCAGATGGTTGACTTCAACAAATGGGAGAGGAGCAGCCAAAAGGGAAAAACATTTAGCCAAAGATGAAGTCAAACGTACCTTTATTTCCCTGAAGTAAGAGCCTGCTATTAGGTTGCAGAATAAGAAAGAGAATTAGGATATCTCACTGAAATATTTTTGCAATAAAAGCAGCCCAGAAGAGATCTGTGATTCTAGTATCAATTCTAGAAGGTTGAGAAGAGGTTCTCTTTGACATGCTATGCCTCAGTACTCTCCTGCAGAACTTTATAATGAGGAAAAGGATGGCCAGCATCTAGCCCTTGAAAAACAACTACAGTTGTGGTGCTACCTGTGTTGAGCTATAAAGGGCCTTAGTCCGACCCATAAAAATCATCATCGTTCCTGGTTTTCATTTGGTTCAGTTTTATTGAGGAAAAGTGGAATCCACCTTTTCAAGGATCTGTTGGAGGGGTTTTTTTGCCCTCATCAATATGCTGGAATGAAAGAGGTTCATTGTATATTATTGATGTCCCATTGTGTTCTTTTTCTATTCAGGAAAAAATCTTTGACTTCTAGACAGCCTAGGACAGCTAATGATCAAAGAGTTGTGTGTTTATCTATTCTGTTTGTTTCGTGTGATATAAATACTAAAGTTATGGCAGACGTGTTGGAGAGGGCAATCACAGCCCGCTCAAATCTGTAAATACTTAACACATGAAACCTGTCAGAGCCAATAAGAGTCAGTAAATTGCCACTCAGAGCATTCATTACTGACACACATTACAGTTTGTATTTAAAATAAAGAGACACACCAGACACCAAGAGATGCCAAAAGAAGGGTATTATTCAAGTTTCTTATATTTTTGAAGTGTAATACCTGAAAGCACTTGCCATGCCACAGGGTACAATCTGACAAAAGTCAGTCAGAAACACAAGGTCTCACACAAAGTTCAGTTATGTCCTATCAGGGCACTTTATAAATAAAGGTAACTTTTAAATAAATTACAATAACAGAAATAGAAACCACATTTCGCAGTGAAAGTCTGTGAAACACTGCAATGATGTTTGAGAAATCCTAAAGTATACATGCCTGCTCATACTAGGTGCTATTCAGCACCAATACTACATCATGCTAACTTTAAAGAAGTTAGCTTGGAAACCTTTGACATCCTAGCCCCATCACACAGTGCAGCAGAAGCTAAATTTAGCCTGGTAAATACCAGTTCTTAACTCAATGCTGCTTTGAGTGGACAGCTCTTGATTCTCAGGCCAGGTTTGGTATATCTCTGTAATTGAGAGCAAGTCATAATCTTTAATAGCCTTTAGAAAAGCACCCCAGTATAACCTGGAGAGTATCCTGAATGAAAGATCCTGCTTGATCTCAGAGAAGGGAAAAATGACTTTTTGAACCAGTTGCAAAAAGGAGAAACGTGAGTGCCAATCCTTATCAGATCTTTGTATTAGAATGTAAGATTTTTATTTAACTGATATCTGTGTGTGGAAATGTTTATTAAGCATGTATTGATACATTTATTATTTCTCTCAAATATTTGACCTCCTTTTCTTAAAGATTGGTCCCTTGGAGCTCTTAGAAACTACAAAATCACTACAACTTGGCAAACACATTTCTACTACATAACATTTCTACTAACAGTGGACCTGGGGGCAATAAATAAAACTTGCAAGTTGACATACAAGTGAGCATACAAACCAATCAATAACACCCACCTTCATCTTTTTAAGTTACTACAAGTTCTTTTTAAGGTAAATACTACTGGTAGTAAGCCGCTAGCTAATTATACCATACGTAAAATGGTGACTACAGAAATAGTAACAACAAATGCACCAAAGACACTTTAGGTAAATGTCTAGAACAATGCATGCCAGAGCAAGGAAGGCTCTTTGGGGAGGAGTAATAGGGAACTAACATCTCTGCCAAAAGAAAATACCTATTTTTACCAGTAGCTGTTGCTCTTGGGAAGATCCAATTATAAATACTATGTTTCCCCATTTCTTTCTGTAGGTTCCGATCTTTTTAGAAGCACGCTAAAAGCATCTAACAAACGACAAGTTATTAATTCCCAAAAAAATCAGAGAGAAAAAAAAGTCAGTCATTTTGACTGTTCTGTTACCATAAACCCAATGTCTTTTCAAAATATACAGGAAGTTGAATATATGTTTTTAAGTCAATTTGCATTAGCGGTCTCTTCCACTATGCATTATTTTCCATATATGGGATATCTCCATAGATATCTCCATAATACGAATAATACCAGGTGAACTCTGTATTTTGGAGGATATTTTGGAGACAGTTTGATGGTAACACAGTGGTGGCAGTTAACATACATGATTAATTGTATATTATGTGTCATTGATGTATCTCATACTAAGGAAAGTGATTTCATTAGATAATTATCTAAAAGTTAGTCTTGGGATGTCACATGTGGAAGATGGTTTTTGATGCCCCAAAATCAGTGAAAATTCCTATTGTTGAAATATGAAAATTTCATATGATGAAAATGCCACCGTGAGTGAAGATGAAGTAAGTATAGCTACGTGTCTGAATAGCGTCCCTGTTTTGGTCTTGTGCTCACAAATACTTAATCCATCAATCATGATATTGGGATGTTGTCTGCAGTCTGATGATGTCTCTTCAAAGAAGGTCAGCTTTTGAAACACTGCTTGATTTTTTTTCTGATCATATCAGTCAGTCTAAGATAAGCTATTAACCCTCCCTAGAAAACTGTCCCCTGCAAATAGAAGGAACTGTCTCAAATGTAAAAAAAAAAAAAGTCCTAAAAATGACACATTCTGGCAAAACACTTCCAAACACACGGTCTGTCAGAAATACTCCTTTGTACGTTTAATATCATAGTATGTCTTTCAGGACCTGTATCTATACAACCAATTCACAAGCATGGGCTTCCTTAACTCTGTATCGAAAAAATGACAGCAGCTAGAGCCAACAATAGATAGTGGGTCACCCACCAGTCATCTCCCTGCCAATATTTAATTTTGCTCCTGTGGATATTACATGTTGACCAGACTCAATGACATAATGAAGAAATCTTTATGTTAATCTTTGTGTTCTTTTGAGAGTGCCAGTGCATACTGTCTTTGCCATTTTTAATACCTCAGTTTTAATGTCTTTCACTGCTAACAACTTCAATCTCCTTTATCTTTTGAGATTTTAATTTTCTGTTAAGATCTGAATTACATGTATTCTATTAAAAAAAAAAGAAATTAAGATGAAAACATTACCTAGTATCACCTCCCTTTCTGAGATGAATACAAATTTGGCTGATGTTATCAAACTGCTAATTCCGAGCTTTATTTTCAGGCTGCAATAGACTGTTAAGAGTCACAAGTGTCCATCACTTGATTTAGTGCTTCTATTTTATTAGATTAAAATACCTGTAGGATTTTGCTTGTTGATGGTTCTTAACTTGAGATGGGATTTTTAGAAGCATTCTGCCTTGATATGGTACCAAGGCCTCCCTCCCTCAGCTGTAGCTACCATTAAATTACTATATTTTGCAATTAATTATGGTGAACAAAATGTTTGTGTATTCTCCCTTTGAATGTTATTCTTAGATATCCTTAAAGTAACTCCTAATGACCAAAGCCATGCTGAGTTTTTTCGTGGCAGGTGCTGACCAAGTATATAGTAAGTAATTAAGTAATGTTGATAATTTTCAGATGCATTTTCTGGGGGGCTTCTATCTTCTTTTTATTGAATTCTAGAAGTATTTCCATGTATTAAATGAGTAATGTATGTGCACAGTTTATAATAGGGTTTCGATATGAGAAAATGCTATCAAAACCAAAGTAACTCCCCTTTCATATCCTTTCATTACCCATGCTAATGACAACAGTCTATGTAAATATTACTTTGCCATTTTTCATTATAATAACTATTCAACAACAGTAAGTATCCTTACATCACGCAAGTTTTAACCAATCTGTACATGTCACAGATTGGATTACTTACCCAGAACTCTACTGGCTATGTTTAAGGTTGTGATTTAGTATTTCATATTGTTAATACACTTTGTTACAGCATGCTTTCTGAAAACTGCACACCATTCCTTGATTTCTTTTTATCTTGTGCTTTGATCTAAAATTGTATCCTAGAACATTGCCAATCCATAAATTAAAATGTTATTTGAATTATTATCAAGGCACGTTGAATAGCACTGTTCCTAATATTGACTTTTTGTTGAATCCTGATGCTTACTTCCCCACAATTAGTTTGAGTAATTATTCTTTAGCTCATAATAACAAAGTCCAATCATTCTGTTTTTAATCTAGAGGCATAGAAATCCCCTCCCAGCAGCCCTATTTTTAATAGAACTGAAAATTAATTTCAATAAATTATGGAAGGAAGGGAGGATACCAAACAAAATTGCAAGCTGTTTTGGGTCAGTTTAATTGCTGGGGTGTTTTTCATGTCAGCCCACTTTGTCTGTATCTCATCTCTATTCACCTTTCTTTGTTTCCAGTAAAAACTGAGAGAAACCAATAGCTACATATTTCAGCCCAGTCCCTACCATCCTTAGAGTTCATGGCACTTGGACATCAATGGCTGCTTGCAGAACACTGATGGCTCATGGATAAGTCAACCTGCATTTCCCATTGATTCCCAGGAATGTACTTCAGGAAAATCTTTAGCATCAATAAGAGCAGACATTGTGCAAAAACTTCTAGAGATTTTTTTTACTTGCTCAGAACATAATGATTGAAATGAGATTCGTAAAGTTCCAGGCATTACCAGTGAATTAATTACTCGTTACATAGGCTGGGCTTTCTGGGGTGTGTGTGTGGGATTTTGTCATTTTTACATAATTTTCAAAATTAGTAGTGAAAATTTTGCTAACCAATAGCATTTCAGCAAGAAGATGTAGTATTTCAGCAAGAAGATGTATTGTTTCAGTTTACACATTAATGAACTCATATGAAAAATCACATGTTCCAGTAAAGAAATAAATTTGCTTATTAAATACTTAATGTCACTTCATTAATATTTCATTTGTAGCAATTGTGAAGATAAATGTCATCACTATTAATTAAAATTATTTCCTCATTAAGTTATCACACTTCTAGACAGCTAACCATTTTTGGGCTCCACACTACAAGAAAGACACTGAGGTGCTGACCATGTGCAGAGAAGAGCAGCAAAGCTGGTGAAGGGTCATATGAGAAGTGGCTGAGGGAACTGGCTTTGTTCAGCTTGGAGAAAAGGAAGCTGAGGGGAGACCTTATCACTCGCCACAACTACCTGAAAGGAGATTGTAGCACGGTGTGGGTTGGTCTCTTCTCCCAAGTAACAGGGGATAGAACAAGAGGAAATGGCCTCAGGTCGCACCAGGGGAGGTTTAGGATGGATATTAGGAAAAAATTATTCACAGAAAAGGTTATTAAGCATTGGGAAAGGCTGCCCAGGGAAGTAGTTGAATCATCAGCCCTGGAGGTATTTAAAAGACATGTAGACGTGGTACTTAGGGCCATGGGTTTGTGGTGGACTTGGCAGTGTTAGGTTTATGGTTGGACACAATGATCTTAAAGGTCTTTTCCAACCTGAACAATTCTATGATTCTATTAATATTTCTCTATTCATACCTCCTAAGTTACTCAAAATTTTCCTAGTTAAATAAGAGTTGCAGCCATTTCAAGATAGTGCTTTCCGTTTAGGTAGTTTACATATTTTTCTCTGTCCTTCTCTTTTTATTGCACATCTCCTCACAAGCTTCATGCTTGTGCCTCTGCTGTCACTCTGATGCTTGCCCTTTAGGGCTGGAGTCAGGGCATCCCTAATAGAGGGGCATTGACTGTGGAAATCACTCCCTCTGCTGGTCTTTCGAGCCTCTTGCTTTTACGAGTTTATAATCGCAATCCAGCACTTACCAGATGGATCCAATCTTTTAATTTTTCCTATCTGTTCGGTGTCCCACTGTCTGGAAGCACAGTCAGTACCTTTGCTTTACATAAAGCAATCTCATACATATTTTTATAGTGAGCAAGAGATGCTGTCTGCATGTTTCTGTTGAACTCAGAAAATTAAGAGAGAGAGATATTTAATGGAAAGAGCAGATACCTGGTAAACAAATAAAAGAAGAAAAGCAGTGCCAGATAAAAAACCCCAAAAACTACTGAACACCAATAAGAAAAGGCTAGATAAAAACCAGAACACAAGAATATTAGCAACTCAACAAGATAAGAGATACAAAAGTTTGCAAAGGGGACATAGAAAAAATGTTTTAAAACTAATACTACTGAAAAAATACACAGGCTAAGCAGGTATTAAAAATTGCATTAAAAAACTGCAGTTAGGAGAAAAATAGAAAACACCAAAAAACCAAAGGCAGATACCTTGACCTGGATTCTGTTGCTACCCCAAGCACTTTTTCTACAAGGCAGCGTGAGAAATCTGTACCCTGTGCAGTGTAGGATTGTAACTGTGCAGGACCACCAGTTTAGATAAGGGCAGTACTGTTCATGTTCATTGTCAGTTCAACCTCTTGGAAGTTTACGGGTATTTGAAAATACAATTTTCTTGACATTTCTGCTTTATTTAAAAAGTGTTACATTATAAACATGCCAAAGCACACATTTGATTTCTCCGGTTAGAAGACGTGCAGACGCAGGGTCTGCTAAAGACATCTATTTGTTCCTTCCCTCAGGAGCAGAAATAGCATCTTTAGCTCTTTTGGTCAGTGATGTGACACTTTTACACACCACAGGTGGTGGCTTCAGGAGACTCCTGTGTCCCAGGATCATTCAGAAGCATCCAGAGTGTAGGCAGATGTGCTGCCTACAGAGTGACTAATCAGGAACAGAAAACTGAAGGGCGAGGGTGTGCCTAGAAGGGAGAACTGTCCACACATCTCACACTGTTCTGGAGCTCTCCGAGCACTAGCCCAAGCAGGCTCTCACTGCCAACCTGACACAGGCAATACTCCGGGTGGAGAATGTGATTCTTTGACTCATCACTTAGCGTCTCCTTGGCATGTTGTCTGGCTGTGAGAACATGCAGAGCACAAAGGACTTGTGACATTCTTTAGATTCTTTGAGCCACCTGTTTAGATGCTTTAAGGTCATAATTTTTCCCAATGTTTTAAATTAATTCCTGTTTTCAGTATGATACAAAAACATTTTCTTTCTCCTTTTTATTAATGCAGAACTACACTTTTAAGAATTCAGCTTTAAAGGACAGTAAAATGTTACTATGTGCATTCCTATAGCCCCATTAATAGAAAATGTAGCAAACTGAATTTGCTTGCAAAGTACTAACAGCTCTTCTCACTTCACCTCACCTTACAATGGGTAAGAAGAATTAAATATATTTGTGGAAGTATAGAAGGATTTTACTACTCAAAATTAAAGAACAGCTTCTTAAAATCCTCAGTATGTAAATTGCATATCAATTTACAGTGATTTTGCTGTGCTGCACTTAGTATGAGAAACCTCTGGTTACCTTGTAAAATATAAGACTGTTAATAGAAAAATCAACAAACATTGTTTCTCATATGTCATTAATAATATAACCAAATGGAAAAAAAAGCATCAAAACAAAAATTGAAACATATACAACCACAGATCACAGAATCTTCTAGGTTGGAAGGGACCTTAAAGATCATCTTGTCCAACCGGCAAACTAATTCTGACAAAAAATAAACACCCACAACAAACAAAAAGCAACACCATCACTAAACCGTATCTCACAGCACCACATCAACCCGTCTTTTGAACACCTCCAGGGATGGTGCCTCAACCACCTCCCTGGGCAGCCCCTTCCAATGTCTGATAACCCTTTTGGTGAAAAAATTTTTCCTAATATCCAGCCTGAAAGATCTAAAGATCTCCTCCCCCTTCTGCAGAGAAAAAGAGGTGCCGTAGCAAGTATTTGACACATTCTGAACAGTGATATCATGGTGAAAAAGGATAAAGCATTGGCTGAAGCCTGACATCATAAAATTATGATTACCTGCCAACTGTATATTGCATTGCCACTGTTGTACAGTAGCATCATTTAAGTGTTCTAGTCACAGATACAGTCTCTGTCATGCTCAACCTTGAAGATACACCCCAAAAAAATCACTGCATGTGCCCTGAGGATTTTCAGTTTGAGTAATGTAAGTGGACCATCTTAGTGTATGTGGGAAGTAGGAGTCACATGTGCTACTATGTTATAAAGAGTATACAGATCATGGAGATTGTAAAGATCATGTTGTGATGATTTGGCATTTCATGGTATTTTTGCTGTGTCTTGACTGACTGGACATCTACTGTGACAAAAGAAATTCAATCTTTTTCAGTTTGGTTAAAATAAGACAACAGCAAATTTATTAATAGGGAAAAACTACGGGAACAACTGAAAGGAAGAAAATCTGCTTTTAATAAACTGGCTAACCTCTGACGCCTTATATGTGGATGAACAATTCTTTTAAGCTTGATAATTTTAATAAATTCACATTCTTAATGAGAAAAGACTCAGTTTCCCACCTTTTATTTGTACATGGTATTTATGAACTCAAATATTTCTGGAGGCATTTAATCTGTCTAAGATGTGCTAACACTTGTTTCACTGATGGATTTGTTTTCCCATGGTAGAATTCATTAAGGTCGTCGACTGATTATTGTGAAAAGAAAATTCTTTTTTAGAAATACAGGTTCATCATAAACAAGGCTCTGCATTTAAACCCTCTTTTTTTTTTCCAGTAGAAAATCCAAATGTAAAAGCCAAGCCTATTTTATTTTAATAATGACCATCTCTCTGTTATTAAGGCTTGACAAATAAAGCCATTTGCTAGGGAAGCTGGAGTGCCTGGATGTTTGTTTTGTACTAAAGTTCACCTCTTTGTAGCAGTTTCACATTTCAAAGTAAAACAAAATTGTTCTTTGTCCCCATAAAATCATATACAAAAACATGTCAGGATTTGAGAATATGCCTTACTGCCACATGTCAAGATTGCAAGAATTGTTTTCTTTTTCTTTTTTCCTTCCCCTCCCCCTTCTCCCTTTCCCTTGACCTCTCCTTTTCCTTCTTTTCCTTTTCTTCTTCTTTCCATTTTTAAAATTTATTTCTTTTATGGTATTCATGATAATTAGGTCAAGTTTCCTACAGAATGAGGAAACACAGGAAATATCTCTTGAAATTCAGTCTGCTATAGCTTTTCTACCTCGTATCTTCTAAAGATTCTGCTGAACAGTGTCAAATATTCATCACCTGATCAGCTTGCTGTAAATCCTGACATTTTTTTCATATTTGGAAAATCTTGTATTTAAACCATTCTGACTGAATACTATTTGTTTTGGGGTCATTCAACAGTACCTGTGTCCTGAGAAACTGACAGGAAGCACATTTATCACAGTATGGAACATAAATGATGCATAGGAGCAGTCAGCTCTACCAGGCTAATGAAAGCTGTTTAACATCAGGATGCTGAAGTATATTTTAAGTCTGGGTTTGGCAAAGCAACCAGCAGTTGGAGGAGTGAAGGCAGATGGAAATAAAACTTCACTGCAGACAACTTACCCTACAGAAGAACAGCATGCTGCATGATCACATTCTCATTATTTTCATGGAATTATTTTTATCTGCAGATTTTTTCCCCACTATTCACAGCAGTTATTTTTTCTGTGCCCTGTTACTCATTAGAAATTTTGACACTTAGCAAAGTTCATAGCATCAGCATAATTTAAGTTTCATGTGCTGATTCATGGGGATATTTTTTATTACATAGACAAAAGAAGGAAGCTACTTATGATATCAAACTACATTATGAGTTCTGCATCACCTTTGCAACTGCTGGAAGTTGTCTCTGGGTGTAAGAATCCCAGGAAAGAGCTCACATTGTTCCCAACTATATCCAGACATACTTGGCCACTTAATGACTCAGGTTTCAAAACAGCAGTTCTTACTGATTTATTGATCTAAACGTGGATTTTTGACACCTCCTTCCAGAAATAATGCAACAGTTGATGGCTCTAAAATGGGGAGGACACTGTCCCTGTGCTCTCACTCCTGACAGGAAAGTAGGCATGGGAGACATTAGGCCTTTGGAGGATGACACAAGGAACAGACCAGACAGTGATACAGCTCAACTTCCATTGATTTTGTGAACTGTGCAGTTTTTCTGCTGTCAGGTCAGAACAAGCCCTGAAGCATGTCATTTCAGGCTGCAGGCATTGGTTTTAAAAACTGAGATGGAAACAAAGAGTAGATCTCTTCCCCAGAAAAAGCCACGCATGCACTTGCAAAGACTGAGGAAATGAGAAGAGAGCGCAGGCTGATGGTGAGTTTCCATGTGTTTGGAAGCTCTGGCCAAGGCCCTGGCTAACAACACTCTCTCTTCATGCACTGCAAACTGCATCCACACCAGGGCTCCACACAGACCAGCCCAAACTGTTTGTGATATACCCAGATCCCACCAGGAAGGTGTTTCCAGTGACAAACACCTTCACTAAAGCCGTAACATCCCCAAGGAAGAGTTTGGTTCAAGGTACTCCCGTCTTCTTCCAGGGGGATCAAAGCAGAAGGGATTGTGCCTCTGCTCCTCCTGGGACCTGAGCCCCAGCCTGCCTCCTGTCCACATGCCCAGGGGGCTGCTCCTGTACCCCAGCCCTTGAGCTCCATAGCTTAGGAGCTCAGCACATGGCCATTGCCAGCAGCAGGCCACAGGCTGCTCAGGTTTGCACTGCCAGGATGTGGTCTGGCCAGCCTGGAGCTGGCTTTCACCAGGCTGAGTGCCACAGCACTTTCTCTGCTGACCAGGTGGCTACGGTGCCTTCATTGCACTCTTGCTCACCTTGGTAGGGCACAGTCACGGTTCTACACAAAGACCAGCACCAAGATGTGTTCCAGCACAGAAGGTGCTGTTGGTTGCAATTACACGGAGGTACTAGTGAGCAGCAAAGGCTGCCAGGAGAGCAGAGCCCCAAGATGTCAGGGCAGAGAGTGAGGCATGGAGACAGCCAGGTCTGGGCTAATGAGCAATGGGGCACAGGCCGGACCTGGAGCCCTCCCCACCCTGGCAAAGGGCTGTATCCCCTCCCACCAGACGGGGCCCATCAACCTCAGGCTGCAGCAGACACATGAGGGGGAAGGTGTGCACTGCACCAGAAGGAGGAGAAAGCATCACGGGTGGGGATAGCAAAACCAGCTGCACTGTTTTTAATGACAGACTAAGAATTTTCCTGCAGTTTTCATAGTTCTATTGTCTTCTTTAATAATGAGATCACTAAGAAGTCCCCTTGGGGGTCAGCACATGTCCCAGCTGCTTCTGGGGCACCCTAGTGCTTTCAGAGTCATGGTTTCGTGTGGGCTAAAGAGGCCGGAAGGCTGTTGGCCCTCCTCTTCAGGGGGCACCAGGACCACCCAGGTGAGCAGTCTCTGCCCTGGCCAGCAGTGGAGGGGTCTGCCACCGCCCACACCAGCTCTCTGTGTGGCTCCTCCTGCTCCCTGGGTGTATGAGTAGGAACACCCACAAGGGAGGTGTGGGGCCAGGGGTGGCCACAGGGCTGTCCTCCTCAGTAGCATAGGAGTCCAGGAGGTCCAGCTGCTGGAGGATCTCACTGCACCAGTCTCTGGATAAGACATGAATAAGCTGGTGCACAAATGTCACCATTTGGTTTTGCAGGAAGGGCTGCAGCTCCAAGACCAAGGCCTCCTCATCCAACCCATAGCAGCACGGACTTACTGTGAGGGTGCCCTGTGCAAAAGCTACCTCCCACCAGCAGGGCCCGTGCAGCATCTGGATCAGCCAGGGCATCAGGGTCTGAAGGATCTCCAAGCAGTCCCAGAAAAGGCATGCCCAGAACTGGGGCTGGAAACCAGCCACGTAAGCTCTGGGCACTGGCTCCACAGACCCCCGCTCAGCCTGGTGGCCAGCAACCAATGGATCTGAGGGGCGTTGAACAACCATCTCCAAAATATTGTCATCTGATTGCATGGAGTAAGTGACGGTGTTGACAGTCCGCCTGCAAAGGGGCTGTTTTGCCCACCACTCAGTGCATCTCAGGCAGAACTGGTGGAAACAGGGTGCCACATAAGCAACATCATCTTGAGCATCACGGCAGATGGGGCAGCTCCACTCTGCCTCTGTGGCCATGTTTCCTTGCTGCAGAATGCTGAGGACAAAGAGCTTCTCCCCCTTGCTGCTACCACGGTGATGGGTGTTAAATGTTGCCAAATTGAGTGGTCATTCACTGTTCCAGGGAGGAGAAGAAGAAATACCCAGGTCCTTCAGGAAGGACACTCTCTTGGGACCCCTGCAGCTTGGGCTTTTCTTGAGCACTCCCCACCCAACCAGGTCCAGGCTCTGTCTGTGGAGCCAGTATACCTCTCCAAGCCCCATTGACTGCCCCATGGCTACCCCAAGGGGATGTTTCCCTGCACAGCTCACCTCTGCTGCTACAAGCACGCCCCAGGGTGCTTGCTTGCCTGAACTGGGCAGGGTCAGGGACAACACAGGTGATGGCTTCAGGGACGGGCACTGAGACCTGCTAAAGCACAACCCAGCACCAGGAGAAGCCTCACTCGACCCTCCAGACCTCACAGGCACGCTCAGCAGGAGTCCAGGCATGAGCCAGGCTGGGCCAGGCTTTGGCAGCACCCAAATATAAGCAGTGAGGGCCATATGCTCATGGTCCAATGCTTGGTGATGTCCCAGTGGGCCATCTGCTCCTACAGTGCTTGCATGGGTAGTGCTCTGGCTGGCACTAGCAATCGTGTCCCTGCACACACCTCTGGGGCTACCACAATACTCCTTTCCACTCTCCCTTTACTATCTGTCTTCTGCTTGCCAGTCACTGAGGCCTCATCTTTGTCCTCCCAGAGTCCAACAGGTCACTCTGGCCATGGCGCCCATCTCTGACAGGGCTGAGTCAGACAGTTATTTAACTCTAAAAGGTCTCACTAACCTGAACAGCCCCACAGTAACTATATCCAGAAAGTGGTATATTCCATAACATATTAAAGACAGCTTGTTTTTTATCCATTGCTCCAACAAAGTGTCAGTTCTTAAGAAAATGAAAGAATTTAAAAGATTTGTTTCTAGTTGAAGATTTCTGTTCACACTTGGTGAGTTAAATGGAGACTCAGCAGAAGAAAAGCTTTGGCGTGATCAACCAAAAGGCATTAATACCACCAACAACCCCTTACTCAGCAGAGCACTGATAAAGACACAAGCAGAAATCCAATGTAAGAGAACCACCTTCAAAAGCACTCTTTTTGAGCAGTGCACCTCACACCCCACACCCTGTTCAGAGCTGTATCTACAGTTGGCTGTGGGTTTCAATCAGCAAGGACCCCCTTCACATTTGAGTACTACAATTCTTTGGGCTTCCATCCCTTACAGTCCCACATAAATTCTTTGAAGCTGTGCCATCACAGAGAAAAAGAAAACATGCTTTTATCTTTAGCTGGGTAACTAGTATGTTCTCCCAAGTTACGGGAAATGTGGGATGAGCTGTAGAGAGAAGTGACCTTAGGTCTTTTTTCTGTATGAGCACTTTCACTTCCAGGAACTAGTTCTCAGCTGGTGATAAACAGAACGCATCTAATAAACTTCACTGACCTTACTTATTTGCAGAATGTGTCTTCTTTGAGGCATTTTCTTTTATCCTGCCTCAAGACAGCAGGATTTATTGATTAGCAGGATTCTGAAGTGCAGAGACAATCCCTGCATTTAGCACAGACTTGGATTCCCTTCCAGGGAACTAGCAACCACAAGCTAAGAAAATGGTATTAAGCAATACTTTATAAGATCTAGTCCTAAGTAATTTTAAAAATGTTTACCCTAGCTCTATCACAGCCTATGATCAGACAGCAATTTTAGGCTGATTGTTTTTCAAAAAGAAGCAAAGGGAAAGCAAATGATTTGTTAAATGATGGATATTCTGTATAGGCTTTAGATTTCTTATAGGAGTAGGATGACGTTTTACAAATCAGATTTGGAATCTTAGCTGCAAATATAAACCATTATCTTCAAGGTAAATGGGAAGAAATGTCATTTTCTTACAGTTTACTTCATAATAAGTAAAGCTCTTCAATGACAAGTTAAATTGAAAAACAGACTGTATTTTTCAAAGGAAAATAAAATGCAAAAAGATGGTAATCTCCACACAGTGAAACATTGTGCTTTATGGTTATTGTAATGCCTAGTGTTACCAAAGTTTTTCCAACAATGAATCATATAGTGAAGAGTGAAACAGGACAATGTTGCTCATTGGACTTCTCCTAATACAATGCTGTTCAAGTATGCAAGCAGCTTAGAAAAAAAAAAAAAAACAGGTAACAGCAACAATAAATTTCCTCCTGTGCTCAGTATTAAGTCCTGAAAGTTCTACCCCACAGCTTCCATTTTTTCATTCATTTCTCCTAGTGCTCCCTCTCTGGGCATTTTCTAAGAGACTTCCTTCCAGCACAGATGATCAAATAACAGATATGCAGGTCATGGAGACAACCCTAGCTGATGGGGACAGCCTAATGGGTCAAAGGACTAGCTATTACAGAACTGGGTTAATGCCTATGGTAGTCCTTAGTGTGCTATCGAATACCCAGAGAAAATGTAATTTTTTCTATTGGAGAAGACGCATTTTCGTAAAAGAAAGGAACTCTACAGGAGTGAAAGCCAGGTCATCCATTTTCCTAGGCAGCTAAGAATTACTTCTTCCAGCTTCATCAACACTACTGGCAAGGAAAAAAACACATCCCTGCTGTGACTATTGGAATACAACACCGCTTGATAGAAGTGTTCACAGAGCACCTGTGAACTGTGCCATGGACGTGAAAACACTATGTGCCGCTGCCTATGCACAAATCACTACACCACTGCAGTGTGATTCAGTGGTCACTGATCCACTGCAAACAGCCTTTGATGTAATCTTCCTGCTATAACTATCCTTGTCTCAGAACAGCAAGTCAAAAACTTGTTTCTGATTTACTGTGCATCAGTTTGGCACTGATCCTTGGGCTGCTCACCATTGACTCAAGGGGCTATCCCAGTAAAAGGCACTTCATATATATTCTGCCTTAGAATTAACTTCTGCACCAGGCTGTCATGTATCCCAAAGCCACAGCACAAGAAATATCCATTAACTTCTTAGCAATCACTTTGCCCACTCTTAACCTTTCACAGGCCAGCTGCCTCGTCCTCATCCTGTGACAAACACTCCCTGTAAGACAATAAATACAGCTAACCATGCAGCTGAATGGCACATTCCCCTAGCTTAACAAAATAAAATACGCTTTACAAAATTCTCAAAATATAATCTTATAGCCAGTAGCAAGGTTTTATTTTTCCTTATTCTATTTGCTCTTGCTGTGACATGAGCCATGTGATGTGCCTTTCATTTCTTTCTGGCAGTGCCATCATCACTGCTATTTCTCCTTAAACATGGGATGCCGTTAAAGTCAAATAGTCCAACCCTGCATCTTACTTAAGCAGAAACAAATGAGATGGCAAAATTTAAAAAGAGTAAAAGCTCTCTGCCCTAATAGTTTCAACATTCTTTTACATCAGAAGGTGAAGCCTTAAATTAGCAGCTAGTCATTTTAACCCATAATTTATTTCTTCCATTCATCTCCCTGTTTTGCTTTTTTCTATATGCCTTTACCAATTAAGTTTGCTAGAAAATGCCTTACAACCTGCAACTCTTTATGACTCATAAATAGTGCCTATAAGCAGACGTTTCAGTTTAAAATTGAGCACACCGTACCATGCTAGAAATTATTCCAAAATAACAATCAGTCTCTTCTACACAAAATTACTCTACAGTCATGGCAGAGCAAGCCAGAATTCAATAATTCTAAGCATCCTACTTGTGAACTTCTTTATGTAGACCTTCTTCCCTGGCTCTACATTCAGGAAGAAAAAGTAGCAATTAGCACAACATCTCACCATGTGTAATAATCCCTAAAAAAAACCTGACAATCCTCTCCACAAAAATAAAACAACAGCTTTTCCAACCATGGAGTGGGAAAATGGTAAGACAGGGAAATGGTTCATCATAGCATAGGGTAATCTGTTGTTTAAAAAATAGAAATAAAAAAACCCAAAACACTACATCCAACTATAACATTTAAACTCAAATGAGTAAACAAGTATGAAGTAATTTAGGTAGTTGTAATTACTGAAAAACTGTCTGAATTAATGTTTTTATAATGTTATTTTAAATATTTGTATCACACTGTTGTTTGAAAACTTTTCCCACGAATAGGACTCTAAATAGAAGGAACTGAATAAACTTGAATAAACTATCTCCCAAGGAAAAAAAAAAAAAAAAAAAAAAAAAAAAGACTAAATAATTCTGTTACAAGACAGTCTGCTGGAATAATTACACGGTAGCGAAGAGCAAAAATTATCCAAAAAATTAGGTAAATGAGAGCACTGGGAAAAAAAAATGGTGGTAGTGCACTTCTGCATCTGTGAGAGCCCAAACCTCATGGTGAGTCCTACCTGATAACAAAACCTTGTCTCGCCCTACAGGGAACGTACTTTGAAATGCAAGAAAAATCACAGAAATTAGATATCATAAATGTAGAAGAAATGGTGAAATTGAGGTTTCTGCATTTCAAACCACCTTCACAGGCCAAAAAGTGGACAGATTCTAATTTTTTTTTCCTCAGCAATTTTCCAGCCTTTCCTACATCCACACTGCTCTAACAACTCTGGTCCCTTCCTGTGTTTGAAGCACAGCAAGCATTATTAGCAGAGTGTCAGCTCCAAGCACACACGTTAGCTCCTGATCAAGTCAGAGTACCATCAGAAAACAAAACACTACCCAGGTGGAAACACAGCCCGTCTCATTTACCAGCTTTTATTAATTGCAGAGGTAGAGATGCTCACCAGTGAGGGGCC
>JAHREE010000379.1:4480347-4561309 GCA_033628505.1 Tringa tobata
TGTCATGTGTTTATGTACTTGGATTTCAGTCACGCTTTCTGTGATGATGCTCATAACAAGAATCATCCTCGGACAGTATGGCTTTCTTGGCTGGCTGTTGGAGGGCTAAAAGCATTACTTAATGTTGGTACCAAGGTGAAACAGGAAGAGAAGGAAGTGAAATGAAATCACAGTCAGAGGAAGCAAGCAGTAACTACAAGATCTCAAATGTGACCTTTGTTAGGGAAATATGAGGCCCTGGAGAAGTTGCTTAAAATAAGGAAAGAGGACACACAGGAGAAAAAGGGCAGTCCTAATCCCAGACCCTGAGATCTGTACCAAAAGATAGTGTCTTTAATATGAAGTAATATTCAGTTGCAGTGACTGACGAGCTGTGAAACCCCAAAATTAAGATTATGGGATGCAATGGTGGGAGAGCATTTTGACTCTGTGCAGCTCATACTGTATCTCTGTGAGCTTTTTTATTCACTTCCTCAAGTCACTGTAAGAGAAAGGAAGATCAAATATTAATATAAACCTTTCCAACCTGGGAAAGATGGAAATTCTGATTTCAGTGTTCAAAACCACTCACGTCTGCATAAGTTCTTAAAACAACAGAGCAGTTTTTAAGTTCTATACTTAACTGGTTGAACTTACATTTAAAGCACAATAAACTTTGATATAAAGAAGACTGTAGTGCTTCTGTGTTAACGTGTTGTTGTAGAGTTCACGGTCCTTGGCCGAATACACTCACGATTTACTCTTTCTGAAATAATAGTACTGCATTGACGGTGCTATAGCATTAATGGTTTAAGAGCCATTGAGCAGCAAGGCTGCAGGGTGTTACATGCGCATCTTCTTTATGGGCAAAGAAGAGATCTTAAGAGTGTGATTATTGTTAGTCCAGATTTAATTGCTAAAGAAGAAAGAATAATATTGACATTAAGACAGTTATATACACTCGCTTGTTCTTCCCCAGTTCCTACGGTTCTGCCCATGGCAGTGTGCATCGAGTCTGGGGGCTAGCGCAGACCTTGGGGTCTGGTGGTGGGGAGTGTAACTGCCACTTGCCAGCATCTGGAGTCCTTTGCTGGGAGCAACATCATAGAATCATAGAATGGTTAGAGTTGGTCATTGAGTTCCAACCCCCCTGCCATGGGCAGGGACACCTCCCACTAGACCAAATTTCTCAAAGCCCCATCCAGCCTCGTCTTGAACACTTCCAGGGATGGGCCACTTCCCTGGGCAACCTGTTCCAGTGCCTCACCACCCTCACAACAAATAATTTCTTTCTGGTATCTAATCTAAATCTCCCCTCTTCCAATTTAAAACCATTGCCACTTGTCCTGTCACTACACTTCCTGACAGAGTCCGTCGCCAGCTCTCGTGTAGGCTCCCTTCAGATATTGGATAGCTGCTATAAGGTCTCCCTGGAGCCTTCTCTTCTCCAGGCTGAACAACCCCAACTCTCTCAGCCTGTCTTCATAGGAGAGGTGCTCCATCCCTCTGATCATCCTCATGGCCCTCTTCTGAACACACTCCAACAGGTCCATGTCTTTTCTATGTTAAGGACTCCAAAGCTGGACACAGTACTCCAGGTGGGGTCTCACAAGCACAGAGTAGAGGGGTAGAATCACCTCCTTTGCCCTGCTGGCCACACTTCTTTTGATGCAGCCCAGGACTGTTGGCTTTCTGGGCTGCCAGTGCGCACTGCCAGCTCATGTTGAGCTTCTCATCCATGAGCTCTCCCAAGTCATTCTCCTCAGGGCTGCTCTGCAGCCATTCTCTGCCCAACTTATATTTATGCTTGGGATTGCCGCGTCCCAGGTGCAGGACCTTGCACTTGGCTTGGTTGAACTTCATGCAATTTGCATGAGCCCACCTCTCCAGCCTGTCCAGATCCCTCTGGATGGCATCTCTTCCCTCCAGAGTTTTGATGGCTCCACCGAGCTTGGTGTCATCAGCAAACTTGCTGAGGGTGCACTCTATCCCACTGTCCATGTCTCTGACAAAGATGTTAAATAGTATTGGTCCCAGTACCAACCCCTGAGGAACACCACTTGTTACTGGCCACCACTTGGACATTGAGCCATTGACTGCAATCCTTTGAGTTTTTCCATCCATCCAGTTCCTTATCCAGCGAGTGGTCCACCCATCGCATCCATGAGTTTCCAATTTTGAGACCAGGATGTCATGCAGGACAGGGTCAAATGCTTTGTGTAAGTCCAGGTAGATGACGGCTGTTGCTCTGCCCTTGTCCACCAAGTCTCTGGCAGTATCATAAAAGGCCACCAGATTTATCAGGCACGATTTGCCCTTGGTGAAGCCATGTTGGCTGTCTCCAGTCACCTCCTTATTTTCCATGTGCCTTAGCAGAGATTCCGGGAGGATCTTCTCCATGATCTTGCCAGGCACAGAGGTGAGACTGACTGGCCTATAGTTTCCTGGGTGTTCTGTTTTTCCTTATTTGAATATCGGGGTTATGGTCCCCTTTTTCCAGTCAGCAGGAACTTCGCCAGATTGCCATGATTTCTCAAATGTCATGGAAAGCGGCTTAGCAACTTCATCTGCCAGCTCCCTCAGGACCCGTGGATGGATTTCATCAGGTCCCATGGACTTATGCACCTTCAGGTTCCTTAGGTGGTCTTGTCCCTGATCTTCTCATACTGTGGGCAGTTCTTCATTCTCAGAGCCCCTGTTTTTGCCTTCTGTGACTTGGGTAGTGTGGTTAGAGCCCTTGCCAGTGAAGACTGAGACAAAAAAGTCATTCAGTAGCTCAGCCTTATCCATATCCTGGGTGGCCAGATCTCCCGTTTCCTTATGGAGAGGGTCCACAACTTCCCTAGTCTTGCCTTTATCCGTGACATATCTGTAGAAGTTTTTCTTATTGTCTTTGATGTTCTTGGCTAGATTTAGCTCTGCCTGAGCTTTCACTAGCCTGATCTGCAGTTTCTCTATATTCTATCTCTATATGATGTTCATGTTGATGGTTTCTCTTTCTGTACCCCAGAATCCACTTGCGGTCATTTTTGTGTGTTTGGGAATAATAAACTATTATTTTAGGCTTTCTATAAGTCCACAGAAAACATATATCATAACAATTTATGAGATTTGCTGTCCCTCACCTAGGAAAGACAGTGACCCGTTCATGGAGGTAGCTTGCAGTGGTGTGCCAATAAGTCCATCCCATAATTGCAGATGGATTCTTATTACATAGACAGAGTGAAGAGCAGATTACATTGCAATTATGTAAGATTACTTGTGCAGATAAAAGTCAAAATTCAACAATCGTATGAATAAGAATATGAGTACTTTCATATTTATGAGATTTACTGTGTATTACTGGAAGGACCACATAAAATACAGAGTAAGGAGAGCATTTAAGATGAGACTTTACATAAGAAAATAATTTATTGTTATAAATCTTGCAGAATTTTGTGCCCCAGGCCTGTAGTCCTTCACTGCTACAAATTGTTACAGATTCAGTGACTAAGAATTTGAGTAAGTTTTATATCTCTAATTGGTTTTCATGGTACTAAACTTCCTGAATACATATAAGCTGAGGTAAATTAAATGCTACTTGCGTGGATATTTAAGTAGAGTGCAGGGCTCAGTTCTTCAAATTCAAAGCATTTTTTTTCCTTATGTCTGCATTTGGGATAAAATAGTGCTATCTGAACAGAATATATTTTTCTTTACATTTTTCCAACAATTTTAGGTAAAACTACAGGCAGTCACAAAGAAGTAGAAGTCACTGTACGCATCCAAAAGATATCACACGATCAGAATAAAACAGAATGGATTTCATACAAATTTATTGTTTCTGAAGTTGAAAAGCAATCCATGATTCTAGTAGGAAATGGAAAAATTAAAGTACCAAGTTAGTGAAATGAATTATTATATATACTACAAAATAATGAAGACATATGCTGTGATAGCTGCATTTCAGAATTAAGTTTAAGGAAACCTGCTGTTACAGCTGAAGACGTTGGTAGCCTTTGGGGCATATATGGGTCTTTTGCATAACCAATAGTTAAATAAAACTTATCTTAAAGTTTCCTATGTTATAATCTAATGCCCTTATGGCTGTAAATCTGTGAAAACATATATTTTTTTAAGTTAGCCATTGCCAAGATTCATTTGATACAGTTCTTTTTCTCATATCATATGCTTCACTAATGCTTTATATCAACACCTAAATTAAACTGATTATACATCAGAAGGGAAGGGTTTCCTTTATAGCTGACTTAGCTAAAAAAATGTTTCATGTTTAATACAATTTAGAATTATAGTGGACTAATTGTGTAGGGTTTTTATTTTTGTTTTCTTTCAAGAGTATATATGCTTTTTGTGAAGAAGCTAAAAATCTGTCAGTTCCCATTATTATTAATTTGGAATCAAGTTTCTAATAAAAATAACTTCACCTTTCATTTGAGCGTTAGGAGATTTGATGTGTTGTTTCTAAAGACTGGAGGTTGCAGTATGAACAAGAAAACATTTGGACATAGTGAATGTGAAGAAAAGAAACATTCTTATTCGGTAATGATCTCACATTTTTGAAAATGATCTCACATTTTTGAAAATGCCATCAGTCAGAAAGAAACTTATTCACCTTCATTAAGTAAGGCTTCCCCCCCATGTTCTTTATAAAAGAAATCTAACAGATTGACAAAAGGTTGATCAAATCTTAATCTTCTGTAACTCAAAAAGTTGAAAAATTTTAAGTGGTCTTATTTTTGTATTTTATATATCTCAATTTCTTCTTTGTACAGAGTAAGGAGAGCTTGCACTACTTTTACTAATAGATTTTGTATGATTAGTAAAAGAATGTTAAATAAATATTTGACGTTATGAACACTTATTCAAAGAAATAAATAATTAGATGCTTCTCCAGACTTTTAACGGCATTATGTATTTCATTTATATTTTGTTCAATAGCTTTTAAAAGCCATCTTGAGTTTTGATTATGATTTAGACCTTTTGCTAAAGTGCACTGCTAATACAGATTCTGAAGCAAAATGCAAATAGAGAACAAAAATGTGATCTGAGCTAAGGGAGAGGAAGCAACTGATGAAGAAAGACGAGTCTGTAATTCTTCCCTAAATGCAAGAATTTTAATTCATAGAATCATAGAATGCTTTGGATTGGAAAGGACCTTAACAATCATTTAGTTCCACCCCCCCTGCCATGGACAGGGACACCTCCCACTAGACCAGGTTGCTGAAAACCCCACCCAGCCTGGTCTTGAACACTTCCAGGGACAGGGCATCCAAAACGTCTCTGGGAAACCTGTTCTAGTGCCTCATCACCCTCACAGCAAATAATTTTTTCCTATAATTTGATCTAAATCTCCACTCTTTCAGTTTAAAACTGTTACCCCTCATCCTATTGCTACAGTGCCTTATAAAGAGTCCCTCCCCATCTCTCCTGTAGACCTTCTTTAGGTACTGAAAGCCTGCTATAAGGCCTCCCTGGAGCCTTCAGTTCTCCAGGCTGAACAACCCCAACTCTCTCAGCCTGTCTTCAGGGAAGAGGTGCTCCAATCCCTCTGGATGGCATCGCTCCCTCCAGTGTGTCAAGTGCACCACACAATTTGGTGTCATCAGCAAACTTGCTGAGGGTGCATTCTATCCCACTGTCTGTGTCACCGACAAAGTTGTTGAACAGCACCAGTGTCAGTACTGACCTCTGAGGAATGCCACTCATCACTGGATTCCACTCGGACATTGAACCATTGACTGCAACCCTTTGAGTTTGGCCATCTAGCCAGTTCCTTATCCACCGAGTGGTCCATCAATTCATGGTTTGGTAAAAGCTGTATAGAAAGCGAAGAAATGTCTAACAAAAAAACAGGGGTAAGAAAAAACAATTCCCTGGCAATTTTTAAAGATAAAATTAGAGGATGCAAATAGATCTAATTTAGAATATTTCAGCTTCCATTTGCAGATTAAAATTAGTATGTCTTAGGAAGAGGAGAGCTAGAATTACAGTGCAACTCTGAAATGCATTTTAATGGAAAAACAAAACTCCAACTGTGTGCTTGCTCCACTATTATTCTTGTCATATTAGTTTTCATACGAAGCATACAAAGAAAATAAGTCATAGGAGGCTATTTCATTCATAAGAAACAGTGCAAAGAACATTCATTAAAAAATGAAAAAGGGCTTAACTGCTGACATGGTGATGGAAGAAAAAACATAAATAGTGAAACAAACCATGCAATGTAGAGTGTTACATTCAGTGGGCTCCCTGAATTGGAAAGAGTAGATGCTTTTGGAGCATTCTTGGATATAGCAGAAGTTCTTGTTGTAAAAGGAAAAAAAAGGCATGTAAGATTCGAATGAAATATTATACCTGAGATTCTAGAAAAAAGTAAAAAATGTGTGCCGGTCATTCATATGGAAATAAACTTATATTCTTCCTTTTTGTGTGTTTCTTTGATATTTTTTACCCTCTTTGTTCATTTCAGTCACAATTTATGGTGTGGTAAGTTTTATCCTCGGATAACTGCTTGTATTTAGGATTATGTGCTCTAGTGTGGGAAATGCTGTACATGAACTTTGCAAAAGAAAAAAATACCAGTCATAAAACAAAAGTCCATAGAAACCAAGCCCCGCGGTAGCAGACCTGCCAGCACTGGCACAGCCAGAAGCAGCATGTCCTAGATAGGGCCTGCTGTTCTTCAGTCAGTTTAGTTTGCTTCTATTCCTCAAGTCTGGTGCACAGCAAATACACTTATCATACCTGTAAAGATCACAGACACTTGATCTTGCACCTTACAGAAGCCGATACTATTACGTATATTCTTCCCTGGTAGCAGCAGAGGTGGCAGATTTTCTATGGTTTAGAGAACTACTTGTTTGTTTTATTGGCAACACTGGAAAAGTAGGATTCTAGAATAGCAAATGTAAAAAGTCAATATGTAGCATTGCATATGGACAATTGCACACAATTTTTGTTATTTGCATTCTTCCCAGGTCTTAAGTGGGTTCGGTGCTCAATCTCACTTGCTACAAAACAGGTAAGGTTGTATGAAAAGATATGTAAAGAGATTGTGTGAAGATTAGATACAGGCAGACCTGGCAGTTCCTCTTGGCCGCATAGTGACACAGCTTTTACTGCTAAGTAGTACTCCCCTTGAGGTGGGTCCAAAATCCAGATTGAAATGAAGATGTTAATTATGTTAAGAGGAATACTGATTTTGGTATACTAGCAAACTGAATTTTTGTTTTTTGCATTACAAAAAATGCTGAACAGGAGCAGATTTCTTCTGGATGATCAAATCTCTTCGACAGGGAGCTACTAAACTGAAAAGCAGAACACCATTTTTGTGGTTGCTGTGGCAATATGTTGTTGTTTCCCTCTGCAGCACAGTACAACAGACCAATCTGGTTTCTAAAAGTAAGCTGGTTTAGGAGGATATAAGTAACGCATTAGAATTACTACTAGATGAATCTTTCTGGATTGCAATCCATAAATCAATGGAATATATCCGTATTTAGAATGGTATTAACCACTGTGGGGATGTCTGTCCTTTGGATTTCTTTTGCTCTAAAAGTATCCCACTTCCCTTTATCTTAAGTATAAATGTAGCATTAAGTAGTGCTCTGAAACTATTTTTATACAAATGTGTGAGCAGTACTGAATTTTAGAGATGTAGGCTGAAAAGTACAATATGTGGCCCACAACAGTGGGGACAGAATGTGATGAGGATTAACTTAATCCACTATTAGTAAAATAAAATCTCACTGTTTAATGGAGAACTGCTGGAGGAGGTGGTTGCTCAGTGAGACTACTGAGATGGAGTCCCAGTTGTTCTCTGCGTGTTCTCTAGGTTGAACTTCTGTGAAATCTGTCTTGGGCAATAGCAGTGGAAGATCTTACCTGAATTCAGCTCTAGCAGCACGTTATATGAATTCTTTTATTCACTTTTTTTTTCATTGTCTCTACCATTCATTTGTCACCTTCAGCTACAAAGATACATTTTTCCCTTGTTTCTAGCACAGATTTTGTTCAGCATTTTGAAACTCAACACACCCATTGATCTAGTTAGATGAGATTCAGAGTATCTGTTTATCCTAAGTTTCTCTACCTTATTTTCTGCCCATGCTCTTGACAGCAGTTTGTCTCTTTACCCTTCCATGCGCTACACATGGTACCATATCAAACGTCTTTAGACCGCTGCAGTTGCTTTTTTGAAGTCTCATGTGCGTTTTCTCATGATCTTATCTTCCATTTCTTATTTGTGTTTTTAGACGAGTTTTTTTTCCTTCTTTAATTCCGTCCGTCTTCTGCCATTTTTCAAATACGGGTGTGCAGATTTTGTGGGAACAGAGTCACTGTACTTTTGCATGCAGTATGCTTTTTATCATCATTTATTGTAGTTAAAGTTCAATTGTTCAAGTAGTTTTTCATGAAAAGCAGGCAGAAAGTGGGATTTTGAGCACAGTGAAAGAATTCTTACACCTCAAAATAGATGCTCTGAAAAATGTTTTGCCGGTATTTTGTTTTGCTATATAGATGATGTACAGAATGTGCACTGAAATAGTACATTCTAGTGCCATAGGTATTGAAACCTCGGCAGCAAGATCCCTCAACTAGTAAACTGTGGCCCAAATGTAGCTCACGTGTCACCTGCATTCCTTTGTACCCCAGATACTGGCTTATAAGGGGTCCTCAGTGGGTGGAGAGGGAAGACACCTGGCACAGACAGAGGCAGGTAGAAGTTCACTGACAAACTGAATCTTGAGTCCAAGAGTGAGATTGCTTAGCCTAAGAAAGCAAACGAAATATGGGTTTTATTTCTTCAGATATCTGATATCTTTATTCACTTGGCTCCGTGTTTCTACTTTTAAGAAACAAGTGAAGACATATTAGTAGAAAGCAGATTGTGGCCATTTCCATGGTTTGTCCAAGATCATCATCTGTATTTTCCTGTGATCTTAGGAAGTTCTCTAAGGAAACCTGCCTAGTTTAGTGTAGAGCAATAATGTTGAACTTTTTTGATTTTATGAAATTTTTGTGTTTAGTGTCAAATTTATTCAGAAAAACCCAGTGCTTTGTCGAAATTTTGTTTCAACACAAATTCGTACTGAAGTGCAGTGTTCTTGTCAATGCAAATAGCTCACCTTTCTAGATTTAGAGCCTGTTGGTGCAAGATCTATCTTCTATTGTACATTCCTCTGGAAGCTCACTTTGAGTTCAGGGTCCCTACTATTTTACAGCTTGCCCTTTTGACAAGGTTACTACCCAAGCTAGATTTTTAGCACAAGGCAGAGGAAAAGGCATGACACTTGTATTGTCCTGAATCTGGTGGCCTTCTGCAGGGTTCCTATGAGTGACTTTGTTTAGGCTGTACGAAGAGTGCCAGCCTGTCACAATGGTGGGCTGGTGCAGTGGGTTTGTGACTGAATCAGAACTTTTCAGGAATTATGTTTTGCTTTTGCCAAGCATGAGCAGCAAGGAAGGTGTATGACTATGGCCAGTGATATGCCATTGCCACACAGTCTTATGAATGACTCTCTGGGCAATTTGCACAGTTCTTTGTTCAAAATACCAACATACTCAGAACCACATCACAGTGCCAAAATATGCCAATATCTAATTATCTCTTTAGTTTAAATGATGGTGTGAGTAGGCAATGTAGGCAGTGGTTTCATTTTACAGTAGGCAAGAAGGAATCCCCATACAATTCTGCCCACAAGTATCTACTACTCTTGTCTCATCTGACTCCACAGTGCCCTGACTCAGAGAGGAAAAAAAGGCAAAAACTAAATAATGCTGTATTGATTTTTCTGCCACATCAGCTCATGCTGGGTTCAGAAGGTTGCTGCAGCCAGCATAAGAGTATAGTTGAACTGCTGTGTGGTTGGAGGTAAAGAAATGTTAGCTGAGAGGTCAGCTGAGCTGTAACAAGAAAGCATGGCTATTATGCTTATTATTTTTGCTAACTATTTGTTTGTTTAATTTTCTAATAGTCCTGCTAGAAAATGTGTCAATGTTAGAGTTTTGGTTTTTTGCAGTCACACAATTTCCTATCAGCAAATCATTTTCACTTGATGGATGTTTCTTATGATAGCTATAGCAATGTAATTATTCTCAGTGGAAATGTACAAGACATTATCCAGAACTGATTTGCTGCGAATGGAATTGAGGGCTAGTGCATAATCAGAGTCAGTGTATTGATACTCAACTCTGTAATGTGACTATAAAACCTGATCCATTTTTTATCTCCATAAATTTTTAAGGTGGACTTTTTATCTGCTTTGGAGCTTTTATAGCCTTACGTACCTAATGTACTTAATAATCCATACTCAAATAATAAATTATCCTAACCTAGCATGTCCACTAATACATTGCTTTTCAGTATAATGAGGGAGTTTGTATTTTGGCTCCATAGCATTTTTATAATGCTATAGAAACTCCTGGGTGTAGGCTGTTTTTTTGAGGACTGCTTTTTCAATGGTAGAATCTGAAATGTTATTCAAAAAACTTAAGAACTCTGAAGGTAAATGTTCTCCTATGTGATATACAATATCTTCAAATATTTGTGGGGGCTGGGACGGAGAGGACCAGTGCCATGGAAAGAAGCATGTATTGATTCTTATTAAATTAAGATCAGCTTCAGGATCATAGAATGGTTAGAGTTGGAGGGGACCTTAAAGATCATCGAGTTCCAACCCCCCTGCCATGGGCAGGGACACCTCCCACTAGACCAGGTTGCTCAAAGCCCCATCCAGCCTGGTCTTCGACACCTCCAGGGATGGGGCATCCACAACTTCCCTGGGCAACCTGTTCCAGTGCCTCACCACCCTCACAGTAAAGAATTTCTTTCTGGTATCTAATCTAAATCTCCCCTCTTCCAGTTTAAAACCATTGCCCCTTGTCCTGTCACTACACTTCCTGACAAAGAGTCGCTCCCCATCTCTCCTGTAGGTTCCCTTCAGATATTGGATGGCTGTTATAAGGTCTCCCCAGAACATTCTCTTCTCCAGGCTGAACAACCCCAGCTCTCTATGTAGTCCCAGTAACAATTTTTTGGGGGGAATTTGTATACAAATTTGTATATTAATATTTGTATATTAATGCAAATATTTATTTGTTAAATTTCAAATGGGCAAATTTGAAACAAAGCCCAGTTCCAGCTGCCTGTTCAACTTGTGTAATGAAAAGTAATTGACAGTAATAATTTTACAGAGAGAGCCCTCTTATGTGCTAAGAACAGCCTGTCCATCTAGTTATGTACAATCCTCTTTCCACAAGGCATTGGGCATATTTTGGGTTAAAAAATGGGCATAGTAACAAATAGCAAAAGTACAATGCAAACTATGTATCTGGTGATTCCAGTGTTTTCTAAGGAACTAACAGATCTAATTCTGTGTGGTACATTCTAATTTCCACCCAGTAATGCAAGAACAATGAATAGGAACAACCTACCTAGTAATTGTGCCTGGGTGACATGCGTGCTGATAACACTGGGTAACCAAACTCTGAAGAACTACCTGAGGTCAAACTTAGTCCTGAGTTAACTGATTCTAGGACGAATGGATTTTTGCTCTCATGTTTGGCCCCTTACGTTTGTGCTAAGTGTAGCCTGAGTGGATGTGGCAGTACATCATAAACATAGTTACAATTAACTACTGTCTACAAGTATGTTAAAAATTAACCTGAAATTACAGAATTTATTATATTTTTGTCATTTGATAGCAGAAAAAATGTCCAGCCATGTTCTAGAGAACTTCAGTCAGTGACATTTTAATTTTGTCTCTGTAGAATTTTCAGAATTTCTGAAAATGAAATATATGCTCTGAAAAAGAGAATATGCTCTGGGAGTACTAGCATAGCTTTAGCTATTGCACTGCCTCATTAATAACAATTATATTACATAGCATTCTGTACTCTTGTATTCTCTCAAGCAATTAGAGCGGTTTTCTTCCTGTTGTTTCTTTCTTAGGATTAACAGATTTTCGAAACATGGTCCACTGCAGTAAGTGCATTGAAAAATTAGCAAAAAGTATACAACAAACTTATTTCAATGCTGCAGGGTTGCCATAAAATATCGCTATAGCAGTAATGCTAAATTATGATGGCAAATATGTGGATATCAACAATTACACCATTGAAAGTAAAAGGTTTGTCAGTATATTAAGGCTAATTCTTGCGCTTGATTCATTCTCTCCATAAGAAGGACTTGGTTTAGCATAGCTTCATCACACTGCATTAAATACTTGTTCCAAAGCCTATAAAAATTATTTTGTAATCTTTTTTCCGATATTGTTGTTTTGGAAAAGACTGCTTTATGTCTAAACAAAAGCCATCATCACAGATGATTTGTAGCCTACAAATTATATTACTTCTTGAGGTACATAAGAGTGCTTAGGCTAGTCACAAATTGGAAGAAAGGACATCACATTCTGGAAGGACAGAAATGAAGTTAAATGTAGAAATATCCCAGCGTACAGTGCACAGTCAAACTAAATACACAGTGATGGTGCCCAAGAAACTGTAAGAGCTTCCCATAAAACCTGCCATATTGTTTGTTTTAAATACTGCTAAATTCAGACAAAACCATTTGGTTTGTAAGCAACATTTTGCTTAGTGCGTAGCTTTTCCGTAGAAGTGATTGTAGCATTTTCAATGAAAGTTTTAGGAGCTAGAGTATTCTAGCATCTGTTTTGAAGAACTTCAGAAGTGTTAGGTACTTTTCAGTGTAGGTAAACTCAATAATCCCCTCACACAGTTTACTTTCAGTAATGATTCAGTGAAAGAAAACAGCCAATTTGAAGCGTGAAGATCAGCTGAAGTAAAGAATAAAAATTGGAAAAGTAAAATTAAACACCTTGTGTTTGAAGAAGCACATGACCAACTGAATATAGTTAACAGAATTAGAAATAAGTACTGCATTCTTTACTCACTGTGGCTGAAATAGGTGCCTTGTAGACTAATGGTTAGATGGTTCAGGGTGGTTACAGTGGAAGAAAAAATTTTTAGAGGCTTGTGTGAGAAAGAGACATGCTATGATGAGGCTAGAAACACTGACAGACCAGGGACTGTGAGATAAGATAAATTAGGTATGCTACTTCAAATTTAAATTTGGTCTGATGCAAAACAAGCATGTAATGTTTTCCAGGCAGAGGTTTTTCTTTGCGAATACTGAGCCCAGCATAGGTACTTCATCTGGAGCACTAGGAATCCTGGGGTATTTCAAGGGATAGAAATGATGAAAAATGCAAGTTAAATGTATTCTCCAACCGTGCTGAAAAGGCACATCACTTGTTGCACGTATAATTATCCTGGATCTGGACTGGCCAGTGCTGAACTCATATCTAATAAGCCTGTCTTCAGGGAGCAAGCTGAATTCGGCAGGTGTTTCTGAGTTCCTTTTCTGTCCTCTCTAGCATCACAGGACAATTAGCATTAATGCACTGAGGGCTCGTAGAAGTTTGCACCACCAAGAAAGAGCACAGTGCAGGACCATCCGAGAACTTCTGTATGTGAATCAGCCTGAATGCAGGCAGGGTCACTCAGGTGTCTTCACCATACATTCCTGTTTCTGGCTTCATCATGTGGAATTATTTGAGCTAACATTGCACAGAAGTGTCTCTGATGTGCTAAATTTATTTCTTCACACCATGTGAAAGTGACTAGACTGCTCATTTATCTAACTGGTGCTGAAAGCTGAAGATCAGCTTTCATGTGATTCTGGATATGTCCTATGAGACCTGCTAGAAATAAATGACTGTGCAAAGCGCCAGTTGTCTTTGCACTGAAGACAGTTAATCACAACCCAAACAGACATCCTAGAAACAGATAGTTGCCCATGTAGAATTCAAGATTAGTCCCTATTAGAATGGCAGCAGACAGGGGCTAGTGATTTTTCACAATATATTTCCAGTGTTACAGTGTTACAAAAGGTCAAATTTCAAGAAGCAATGATATGTTTTGCTTCACAGGGCATTTAGGGTATTCTTCATTTTCTTACATGATCATCATATCCAGTTGCAAGAATTCTCTTTTATATATATAAATGTATGTATATACGTAAGTGTATGCCTGATGCAAACCACAAATCATCTCTGATTTGAAACATCATAATCTTATGAAGAATTTTTCTCAGTTAGATTAAAAGCTGCTGCATTGATTGCGGTATTATGGAGCAGTCTGAATTATTAATTTAGTTTCACTTGGCAGGTAAGGTATTTTTTAATTTATTATCTTATAAAAGATGATATATGGTTTCACAGAGCTGTTATCTACATTTTAAAGATATTAATGAATATTTATTGCTGAGTGTGCATAAATTTGCTTGAAAACAAAGCATAATCTGAAACTAGAAATACATACCTGACAAAAGGACAGTTCTATGAAAATAGTCTTTTATAAAAATCTAAGAAACTTTAGTTCAGGTAATAGATTTCAATTTCTAAGAGATGAGTTGACTGCTGGCTAACTGTTGCAAATTGCTTTGGAATAAGTAGTTTTGTTTGAAGCTTTAATTCACAAATAATCTTTGTTAAGGTGGATAACAGATTCACACTTCACAGTAGCTGCCTAGAAATGCAGTTTCTGCTGGTAATATACATTTGTCTTGCCATAGGAAAACTGAGGTTAAAACCGGTATGCTTAAACCTGGGAGAGCAGAGGTTATTATTGTCTCTGAAGATTTTTCCTGGATTTTTGACCAGAATATATTGAAGCTTTGCATAAATTTTTGCAATTTCTAACTGAAGTAAGTTATATTTGTTTTAAGAATTGTGTTAGCGTTAGGATGTTGGACAGAATTCCAGGACTATTACAAGGAACTATATTAGATTGCCATGTGGCAATTATAATTTGTAGAGCTACACATTTTGTGAAATCAATAGTTGAGGGTTTTTTCCGTTATGAAGTTCAGGATCTTTACCTGTAATCTCATTTGACATAAGTGAAGAACTAAATGGTGGCGTCTTTCCTGTAAATGAGTGTAAGGATTAAACTGAGACACCAGCATCTGTTTTAAGGTAGTATTTGTACCTTTTAAACTTCTGGAAAATTGTCCTTTTGAAATACAGACCTCGAAAAAGGTATTATCCAGATTATCAGATTATGTGCTTTTCTTGTAGACACAGCAAATTAAATGTTCTTTTTGAGAAAAATAAGAGCAAAGTCACATTCTAAAGAAACTTTTTGTTAAAGGCAATATCTGAGGTCCTTTCTTTTCAAAGTATCATTCCTACCATGGCAGATATAGGAAACACTTATTTTTCAAACCGTTCGATTTGAGTTTTTGTTTTTACCACACTTAGCACTTAGAAATTCACCAAGCCCTGGAATTCTACCATACCTATAGATGAGGTAGGCAGAATGTTTTGGCATTAGTTTCCTTAGATTCTGGGTTGATGGGTCTTTGCACTCTCAGAAGTAGCCTAATGACTAGATATGGTACCAGGAAAAAAAAAACTTTTCACACAAGTTTAACTGGTGAAAGCAAGTGTATTGTACAGGCACCTAGACAAGTTCGTAGTTTCCTTCCCAATGTTATCTGCCATTTATTTACTTCCTCTTAGTTTGCTAAGTTGTCGTTTTTGCTTTTGCCTTTCGGTACAAATCTAAAACTTGTTTCGGGATGTTGGAACAGGGTTAGGATCTGTGGCTGTGAAGAATGTAGTCTGTGGACCTCCTGTTTTATTAGTCACAATTTTAGAATACTGGGCTCAGTGATCCAGAGAGTCTCTCAGTTCCTATTTTATATAATTCTGAGACCTTTTAGCCACTGCATATCGTGCTTCCAGCCTGCACTAGTTTGAATTGACACATTTAGGTCAGGCACTTAGACCTACTAGGTACATTTGTAATTGCTGAAAGAGGGCCAGGGAATCATCCTCTGACCTGAAGCCTGGTGGCCTTGGTCCTGTCACTCTGCTTAGAGCTCACTCCCCCTATATCATACTTGTTGTGTCCATCTGCAAATCACTTGGCTCTGGGAGCCTCAGATGGTGCCATATAGTTCGAAGGTGTAATCAGGTCTTGTATGTCTCCTTTGTAGGGTCAAAGTGGCTATATATGCTACAGTGTACCAGTGTGGTGATCTTTATAGCATGAAACTATGAGTTGGTATTGCATGTCTAAGAGCATGGCCTGAGCACATGGGATGACATTTGGGATGCAAAAACTGAAGTTGTATAAAGGTGTCGTTCTCCCTTTCCCCATATACCACAGTTCCTCCTGCAAAAATAATATTTTTGTTAACTATTCTTGATTACTATATTTTTCCCTACCTGTAAGGTAATTCTGGCATATTTAATATGTGCCTTCAGAATACAGTGCTTCTAAGCATTTGTCACATGTAAGATACAGTATTGTTTCATAGAATCATAGAATGGTTTGGGTTGGAAGGGACCTTAAAGATTACCTAGCTTGAACTCCCCTGCCATGGGCAGGGACACCTCCCACTAGACCCAAGTTTCTCAAAGCCCCATCCAGCCTGGCCTTGGGTATTTCCAGGCATGGGGCATCCACAACTCCCCTGGGCATCCTGTTCCAGTGCCTCACCACCACAGTAAAGAATTTCTTCCAAATATCTAATCTAAATTTTCCCTCTTTCAATTTAAAACCCTTACCCCTCGTCCTATCACTACACTCCCTGATAAAGAGTCCCTCCCCATCTCTCCTGTAGGCCCCCTTTATGTATTGGAAGGTTGCTGTAATGTCCTCCCGGAGCCTTCTCTTCTCCAGGCTAAACAACCCCAATTCTCTCAGCCTGTCTTCAGAGGAGAGGTGCTCCAACCCTCAGATGGATGTCCACTCTGGTGGACGAGAAGCTCAGCATGAGTTGGCAATGTGCGCTGGCAGACCAGAAAGCCAACTGCATCCTGGGCTGCATCAAAAGGAGCATGGCCAGCAGGTCAAGGGAGGTGATTCTGCCCCTCTACTCTGCTCTCATTGAGACCCCACCTGGAGTACTGTGTCCATCTCTGGAGTCTCCAACATAAAAAGGACATGGACCTGTTGGAACTGGTCTAGTGGAGAGACACGAAGATGATCAGAAGGCTGGAGCAGCTATATTTTAAATTGATTTTATAAAGTCTTATCTAGTAAGCTTTTATATTTCGAAATGGGAGCACACGCTGTATAAAGTGAGACGTTATATGGTCTTAATTTTTGTTTAGCAAACTAATACTCAGTTTATATATAGTTTCAACTACTCTGAATATTATTTTAGAAATAATTGGTAATAATAAAGCATAATTTACACTCAGGAGTTAATACATGCTTCTTCCCACCACTTATGAAACTCCCATTTGTAGTGTGCAGTATGTCATTTCAGTCTGCCTTTCCCTGGATGTGGAAGTATAGTTTAACTCTGTAGGTTTCTACTGCAGCTGTGCAAATACTGTGCAAAGGAATGTTTTTCACAATTTCTTGTTTTTAAAGGGGGAGTCAGTCACGGGAGCAGTGATTAGTCCTCCTTAAGAGGATTGCTCCCCAAGAAGGAGTCGCACATAAACCCGCTGTCAGGAAATGGCGATGACTTGAGCAGGAGCCAGGGTGGAGTAGGAAAGGGGGAGAGCACACCACCACTCTTATGCAACAGGTGACTCGGGTTTTGTTTGGGGTTTTGGATGGTTTTTTTGTGATCTGTATGCTTCTTTATTCCTGACAAGATATAGTCTTTGGAAGAATAATTAAACACTTACTTATTAATATCTGCGCAATACCTTCAGGGCTGTGGTGGGCTGACCATGGCCAGCAGCCAAACACCCACCCAGCCTCTCACTCGCACCTCTCTTCCGCAGGGTTGTGGGGCAAATAGAAGGAAGGTGAGAAGATTCCTGGATCAAGATAGTGACAGTTTAATAGGGAAAGTAAAAGCTGTGTGCACAAGCAAAGCAAAAGGAGGAATTTATTCACTCCTGCCTGTCAGCAGGCAGATGTCCACCCACCTCCTGGGAATCACACGTAATGGTTGCTTACATAGAGAAATGTCATAACCACAAACATCCCACTTTCTTCCTCACCTCCCCGAGGATTTATTGCTGAGCGTGACATCCTGTGGTATGGGTCAGCTGTCTTGGCTATATCCACTCCCAACCTCAAGCCCACCCCCAGCCTACTCGCAGTGGCGGGGAGGGAGAAAGCATTGACACTGTGCAAGCACTGTTCAGCAGTACCCAAAACACCGGTGTGTTATCAGTCAGCACTGGTTTTGCCACAAAGTCCAGTCGCATATGGACTTCTAGAAATAAATTTTCTTCTTTCTCTCATTGGTAGTTTGTTTTTGACACATTCATGCTTTTCTCTGCTTTTTCTTCCCAGCAGCATCTCCAGTTCCCAGCTGAGTCTGTTTCATTGCCATTTCATACCCCGTGTATCCACTAAATGATCCATGGTTAAGTGACTAGAGTTGACAGTGATGGACTTCAGAGCTAAGGCTGCACTCAGGCTTAAGAAGGGCAGAGTTCGCATCAGTGAGTTTTTCTTTCAGGTTGTCTCCACCAGTTAAATTTTATTACTTTTGAAGGTTTTTTCTGCAGAATGAGGGCTAAGAACTTCTTTATAGTAACAAAATGTTGGGTGCTAGAGGATTTGAACTTGTCATGTGCACTTGTAAGTATTTGTGCTGGTCTTACCCTTCACAAAGGCTTTATGTCAGATCTTCTGCTTGAGGGCTTTAGCTTGCATCCTTTAAGACCCAAAATAAAGTCCTAGCCTCCCATTGAATACACTGTGAAAGCCATAAAATGAAAAGTAACAAGTTTTAATCTTTTTAAGACAGACAGGTCTTTGAACAATTTAAAAGTGAGCTTCATTGCTCCAAACATGCCCTGCTTTTGCCTGAAGAACTGACATAAATAATACATCTAAAAATGTTCATAGTTTATCAGCTACAAACTTGCATTAAGGAGGCAACCAACCCAGCACAATCAAACTAAATGGCTTTTTTGGCTTTGTGTGCTTCACTGTATTGGGTCTTTTGTCTTTGCCTGCTATGTTTCCTCATTAGAAAAGACTTTTTCCATTCTGCTAAGCTAGGACATAGGATGCTGCCCACATTAAGGAAACTAAAAGTAGGAGCTAACATAGGAAAGTTTCCAAAACCTCATTTGAGAGTCGTGAACTATGTGGGTTGCTGTTGTGCGTGATCTGTCCTCTGCTGAAGTCTAGTAAGATTATTTTGATAGTTTCTCCTTACCCCCCCCCCAGTTTTACTAGACGCAAAGTAGGAAGTAGTGTCCTTCATGAAGACTTCTATGCTAATTTAATTAGCTATGGAGATTGTCGCTATTTTAGGACTACATTTTTCCATTGAGGTTTTTCTAACCTTTTCATAGGTGATCTTTTATTACTCACTGTCATTTAACAAAGCATTTTTATTCTTTTTGTAAGAAAGCTTTATCATTTTAATTATTGGTGCATGTAAATAAAATGAGAAGGAAGTTGGAGCTCTGTTTGGAGATGAACGTAGATGAAATGTGTTCACCAGATAAAATTAACAAGGAATTGGAATTCTTCAGTTGTAACAGAATGTGTTGGAGTATCTGGAGATGATGTGATTCAAATACTGTAATAAAGTTTCTGTTACAATGTAATCCACTCACAAGGTTTGAAGCACGTTTTCTTACAGAAACACTATTTTATCAAAAGAATAGTTTGTAGGTGAAAATGAGAACACAAAAAGCATTTCTGTACAGCTCCCGTTGTTAATGAAATGTATTACTGTTTTATATTTTGCTAATAATGGAAAGATAAATTCCAGGTTAGTGTGCAGTATGAATGTAAATTTTACAAGAAAGGCACAAAATACACCTGAATGAAAGAATACCCGTGGTAACAAAATCATAACATATTGCTAGGCACATTTTATCAAAAGTAAGGAAGTTTCTTTTGTTTTGAAGTATTTGTTTCCACTGTCCTACACTGCTAATCAGAATGTAGATTTGTTTCACTGAAGCAAGAAGACCAATTCAGCTCCACCATCCCACCAAAAAAGTAAACTTCTTGTGTTGAGCATTGCAACAGCAGTGCTCCATGTTGGCCCTTGTCTTTGCACCTCACATCCCCTCTGAAAAGAGAGATGTGGGAGCCTGCCTTGAGACAGGTCCCTTGTCCCACACCCTCTGCACTGCAAAAGATGAATTATGTTCAGTCGGCGTCAGCTTGTAGCCATGGATCTTGTCTAGAGTGAGGCTGTAATGTTACAAGCAATGGATCACAGCTTACTAACTGGCAATGAGGCTTCCTCTGGAAGATTGTTGTCCAAGATGTTCTAAGAAAGATGAAATCTAATTCTATCTTCTAAATACTGTGTGTATCACAGTACCTTGAAGTGCTGAGCAGAAGACAGGTTTTGTTATTTCCTCATCCAGCTCACTCTTAGCAAAACATTTTCTGCTACTTCTGTGTCATCTACAGGGCTATATTCTCTTTACACAAAGACAAGAGAAATTTTGAATTAAATTCCTGTGCAAATGTAGTGAAATGCTTGTTTCCTTTGCTAATAAAATTTAATCAGCAATGTAAGTAGAAAGTAAAATCTTCTAGAATCACTGCTCTTTTGATTTTTTTAATCCAAAAGTCTAGTCTCGTAGCAACTTGTTTAAACAGAAACTTATGGCGTAATAATTAGCAGTGTAGCATGTATATCATAAACAAAACTGTGTATAACAACTTTGTAGCCATTGAAGAGGTGTCACATATGCCTAGACCACTGCTAAAAGGCAAAGAGATTTCTGTACAAAAGAAGGGGACAGCTGGCAGGCTTTTCAAAAGATCTTGTCATCAGTCTGCTGCTTAAAATTCAGAAAGCTTCAATTTTTGGACCATCTAGACCCTATGTAAGGTATATGTTTGAGACAAGTTATTGCAAAGGAAATGGTGTGTGAGAAGTGAAGGTCAGGGTTATGGCCTGGAATTTTTTTTTACCCATATGGTCTCTCTTACGCTGTTACGATTTACTTTGAGATTGCTTCTTTTTGCTACTAAACCTATTTATAGTCAGTGATAGACTTTAGCACAGTAATTCTTAAATCTTTCTGTTGGTGAGTATGTTGCACCAACATTAATAGTTGCATCCTACTTTTTAATCCAGGCAGAGAAATGTGAAATAGTAGATGTTCAGCCTGATTTTTCTGTTCCAGCATCCTGTCAAAGAAAAGCTTTAAACTCTGATATTTTTTTTTTTTTGGGGGGGGGGGGGATGGAGGAGGGGGATTTTCATATTTGGCTTCTGAAAAGCTTTGTGAGAGCCTTCACTAGAAGAAAAATCTGCAGTACTAAACTATAGCAGAGAGAAAAGATTGAAATTGTCAGAGCTCATTATTCAGACCCCTCAAGCCTTTTGTAGGAAGGCTCACGAGAAATGTTGCCACCCTAAAATTTAGAATGGCCTTACAGTCTTCATAAATAACTTCTGGGGAAAATGAAGTAGGATGCAATATGCTGCTTATACAACACAGAAAAGGCGTCTTGCATAAAATAAAGTCTGAATGTTGTAATACCTGTTCAGGAAATGTTATTTTCTCTGTATGAAGGGAAACATTTATGGAAGTGTATATGAAATTACTAGTTATTACACAAACATGCATGCAAGATTTTTCATTTATGCTGAGAAATAAAAAATAAGCAATAATTTCTGCTCTGTTTATCAGACAGAAAAGATTTGGATAACAGCAGTCTAAATCAAGTATCTGGAAAGGGGATTTATTTCGGTGTCATTATGCTGACAGCTGACCCCTTTGAAGCTGTCCATGTTGAGCACTTTCAGACTGAGGCATCTAATGGTTAAATTTGAGGAAAACAAGCTTTGGCACAGTTTGGATCACTTTGGATATGACTGAATAAAATACCGAGGAAAGAATGTAGTGCTTATTGCTGACAGCTGCCATCACAGAACCATAATTTATGATAAAAATTCTGATAAATTTTCTGATAAAACATCATGAAGAATAAGAGTTGAGGAGAGATTGATTAATCAAATTGAGCATCTATATATTATTTGTCAGAGAAGCAATATATGGGCCGGTTGGAGTTTATTTTGTTACTGCAGATCTATGTCGATATTTTTTAAACAGCACAGGATCAAATTTCAGTGTCACTCTCCAAAGGTTGCATGAAAAGAATAAACAAAGGGGACTTTATTTTTTCCTATGGCTACATAAGGAAATCTGAAACACTTTTCTATTTTGATGGTTTATTGTTTTAATTTTGTATTACAATGTCTACTACAGACAGATTACAAACTGCAAGTTTAACTGAGTCAAAGTAACTATATAATCAAAATGGAGAAAAAGATTTTGCTTCTTGTTGTTGATGACTCCTAGAGTCTTAACCTTAAATTATTTTTTTCTTTTCAAAGTGTCATTTACAACTTTGAGAAAATCTCCAGAAAGGCAATACAAGTTCTGTAGGAAATCAAACATATTTGGACTTCTTTCAAATTTGTAGTAATGGGAAATCTAGCATTATTTCCCTGATTCTTTGAAGTAAAGACATGTATGTCTGTATTTCAGAGATTTGCTTTTTTGCATTTCAAGGAAAAAATATATATGATTTTTTCAGGCCATCCCATAAGGAGTGAATTCACAGGTTTGATTCTGATGAAGTTAGGATTTAGTAGTGATCTTACTAGGTGTAAAAAAAATTAGGCAACAGTGATGAAATCTAACTACCTTTCCCCTAAGTTTTTCAGATATATTCTTCTTTGAAACCCTTTACTTTTCCTTATTTTCCTTCAGTGTAAGTGAATGTTGTACTTTAAACACTGTTTGGAGATGGAGTCTATTTATGTAATCAATAATTAAATTGAGTTTAAGAAACTCGGCCAAGACTCTTTAAATAGGTGGCCTGGTTGTTCTGAGCAAGATGATCACCTTAGTGCTCCATCCAGATAAGGAAACTTTTGAAAACTGGGACAATAATTTATTTGTCTAAATATAGTTTTAGGTTCCTAATTTTAGGGTGACGTATTTTAAAGCAATTCATCTCACTAGGTGAATACTTCTTTTACTGTAGTATGTCACAACCTATGCCTCAATTGTGGAAACAGAGGGTACTTGTAGAGTCATAAACCTAGTGTGTCTTCTTTGTGTGTTGATTTTGGAATGAGAGGTAGGCATGTCCCAACCCAATGAAAAGGACACGGTGGGCACCCAGCCCAGATGGAAGGATGTCACATTTGACAGATGCCCAGCCGAAGGGTCAGGATCAGGCATACCATAATGTGCATGCAGGTAAATACAGATAGAGGCACGGTTAATTTATCTGGGTTAAGTACCTCTTTTGAGTCATAGTTGTGATGGTTCTTATGTAAATTCTATCTGATGAATAAAAGGCAAGAGCTTTCTCACTTCTGCCCCAGCCTGTGTTAGAAATCTGTGTTATTATTGTATTAATAAATTTGAGCAGTCATGTTGCCACCACAATTAACGACTGAAAGTCATGCTTCCATAATACTAATGAGGAATTTGTGTAAAATTTATTTTAAAGACTTTTTTGAAAAATCCTGTGATGACAGTGAAGTTCAGCCAGCCTATCTTTCTGTCCAAAACAGTAGTCAGTCCTCTATAACCATATCTAGCAGCCAGAAACTCTGTGCAACTTTCATTGTGTTGATCTTTTGATAACTGTTAGCAGACAGATCTATGCAGTTGCTATAGACTTTACGAGCAGAGAGAGCTGTGATTTGGAGCTGGAAAATCCTAGGAACAGTGAGGCTTTGGTAGGAAACTTAAAATCTGTAGATTGATGTCGTTATTTATAAAACTGTGTTCGCGGAACGGAGATGATACTTTGAGTTATAAACAATTTGTAAATACTGTTCAGAACAGGAGTGGACCTCCGTCTCTGACCAGCAGTCTTCCCGTGTCACCTACTCCACTTTCTGTTGTATAGCACTGGGGAAGAGACCTATTTTAATGATAAGAGTAGGTGTTCTGCACAAAAGAGCCTTTTGTGTGCTGTTAACTCAGATTGTGTCAGGCATCGCTGTAATTTGCTTAAATTTGTGCTGAATGACAAGAATAATTTCAGATGGGTTGTTTGATATACTATGACTATATATATGCAAAGCTGCCAAAATATAGAAGCACTGTTCCAGACATTCTTTTACAGACATTTTGTTACAAGTATTTTCCCTAAAAGAGTAATAGTATATACATTCATGCAAAGCACTAGAGTGGAAAAATAAATGCATACAATTGTCTATTATTCAGGGCTGCAAGTCTCTTTCTTAAAATTAAAAGATATGCTGCTTTCACAGGTATAACGTTAGTATTTCAACAGAAATATTTTACTGATTCTCTGGCTCTTTATATATGTGAATTGACAGGACTCTTTTTACCATGTACCAGAACAACTATTAGGTTGTACTAGAGAGCAGTTGTACTCTCCTTGTACCAGAGAGGAGGACTCTTCAAATGTAAATAGCAACTGCTTTGATCTAACTAACAGAAGGCAATCTTTGTGCTTACAGCTTGTTTACTTCTTTGGGACTATTGTTTAACTTTCCAGTCCAAATAGGTCTGTAAACTTCAGCAGTATATTAAGCACACATGTTATTGCCAGTTCTACATCATTTCAAATGCAAAGGAGACCTCTAATACCAAAAGGAGGAACAGAGGAACAATAGTCTCATTTTTTTCGCCTACAACTTCTGTAAAAAAAAAAAATGTTCTGAAAAAATAAAATGTTTTCTCTGCATAGAATTCACACCACAAGTGCCAACACAACCTCTTATCTGTTATTTAGGCATTGCATCAAGGCTCTAGGACATTCATAGAGGTTTCTGACAATTAATTTTCCTCCTCCTTTTTTGAAATACTGGTTACAATAAAGATGAATGATTATTAATATTTGCTTTATTGTTATGTGTACTGATACTAATAGCTGCGCCTAGGTGCTCTACTATGCATATTTATTTTTGGTCTGAAGCTTCATTTACCAACTTTTAGCTATAATGCTCACATCATTCTCTTAAATGCCTGAATAAATAATGTGTATGTTTTATTAAATGCAAAATCAAAAATAAAAATGAAGGTAGGCCTGCAGCATGACAGGCATTTCTTATGTACTCATTTAGGGGTGGGTATAAATATTAAGCATTAAGATGATTGTGGTTCAAGTTATTTGAGTAATATTTATTCTAGTGGCTTGTCTCTGCATTCATCTTGATAATGAAATTATTTTAAAGTTAATAATACTTTATGATAAGTCAATGAAGTAATTGCTATGATCTTCAAGAGATGTTCATATGAGCTGTGTTAACAGATATTCCTTAAACAATAAATATGATTCTCCTAAGAGAAATTTCCAAGAGGGTAATAATATCTAGAGCTGCCAGTTTAGATGTATATCCTGAAGCTTAAAGGCTCAATTACTCCATAGGAGGAACTGCAGAGATTAACCAAATTGCGTAACAAAAAATGCTTAGATAATTTCAAATCCATCATAACAAGAAACTGAAACATATTATATAAGATGCTTGGAAAGAAACGGGATATGTGCATAATGGCCATTTATAACATCTTCCACAAGGAATATTCAGATCTATCTGGCCTGTTTCAACCTGATTAAAACAGTATGAATCAGTAATACAATAAAATAGTCATTATTTTAGTTCTGTGAAGTGTGTACAAGAATAAGAAGAAAATATATTAGCTCATTTTCTTCTCATTTGTCTGTTTTTCTAAGTTTTGTTTTTCACTTTTTCCACAAAATAATCCTTTCTCTCCTGACATAAATAAGATTAAAGATCTGTTGAACTAAAAATATTTCAGTGAGACAAATTCGTTAACTTGCCATGTATCAAGGCATTCTATAAATTTTTTTTTCTTAAGGTACTCCAGTTATGTCCTCAAATTGTCCTTTTACTTAAAAGAAATCATATTAACAATGCATTTAACTAATATTAAATAATCTTTGTCATTAACAGGCTACTGAGGTTATCACAGTTCTGTAACTCTCAATGACTCTCTAACTGGAAGTTGCTCTAAAAAATGCTCATTAATTAATTTGTTAATTAATGAAGTCTGTAAAAAGGACATGGTTCCCTGAGCAATCAGATTAAATAAATATACCCTGTAAGAAGGGTATAGAAGTCAGAGCGATTCTCAAAGATTTGTTGACTATGCTCAGCCTTGTCAGCACCTTTGATCCTTCCTCTGAACTGTGTCTTGTTGCACCTAAACAAAAGAAAACAGTACTAGTGCCAGCTCACAGACTAGGTTTCATAACTGGCAGGCACGATTTGCTTTTTATGAGCATCTCATCTTCAGGCCAACAGAGCTCACTGTTTTAATCTCTAGTATGTTTTCTGTACACTATCCAATTTTTCCTCATGCATTTTAAATTGTGGCTAACACACTTGGACTTTCTAATGACTCACCAGTGATTTGTGCAAAGGCAGCCGCCTAGTGAAGTCCAAACAGCAAAGTACAGAACTTCATGAGTGTTTCATAGCTGAGGAGGTTGGCAATAGTACAAAGTCACAGTAGGCAAGTACAAGAAACTTTAATACATATTCAAGAAAATGATTGAGCTAACCAGACAAGTTTTGATGAGTTGTACTTGTAAGGTGCTCAGTAACTAAAATAATAGACTGGATAATTATTTTAGACAAGAGTATGATAAACTCATAGAGTTATTAACCTGGCTCTGTTTGTAGCATGTGTAATATTTGGATACAGTAAACATTAAAACCCTGTTACTTAATTTTCTCAGTTATGGCCTATATGTAATAATTCAGTAAACTTTAACTAGATAAGAAATTTAACTTGCCCATTTTTTTCAGTATGAGGTCATGCAGCATTAAGAAAAGACTGTAGTAATACCATCATTACCTAAAGCTAAAAACAATTCAAGATTGATAGACCGAAGTCAGTATGTGTACATATATTTGATTAAAAAAATCAAATAAAGCATATTTGATTAGGCAAACTGCTAGAGTGTGGAAAAAAAACAAAGTTTTGAGGGTCAAAAAGTCTCTTCAGGTCTGAAAAGCAGTAGCTGTCATGAATAAACCTGACCTCAGAACAACCTTTGATAACTCAAATAGAGAGGGAAAGGGAATAAGAGTGTTAAGGAGCATATGCAAAAAGTGTCAGTGTCATATCAGTAGTTGCCTTATAAGCCTTGATGAGCAAAGCGCATAATCACACAAGATTAACAACTCCACTGTCTAAAGCTACTTCTAAATGATACAGAATTAAAAAAAAAATACACTGCTAGCTTTAAACAAAACTTCTCTAGAAGAAGAATGAAGAAAATGCCCTTCAGTTGTTTCCCCTTGAGCGTTTTTTCCAACCCACATGGAGCAGAGAGGATCTCAATGGAGGACGTGGCAGTAGGTAGCTCCAGAGAGCTGCTTTGTCTGCTTTGCTCTGCTTTGAAGTTTTTGGATTGCCTTTGGATTTTTCTGAAATGTTTTACAGGGAGAAATTTAGAGTGCAGGGACTTCAGACTAAATTATTGATTTGCACAGATATTTAAGCCATGGGCATTGGCACCTCTGCCTTATTATGATTTATATATTTCAAGCTTAGTTTTCCCAGACACCTGAAAAGATGCCCTTTTGGATTCATCATAGCAGTCAACCAAAACAGCGCTCAAAAGCGTACAAACCCCAGTGGACCTTACAGCCTGATTTGGAAGAACTTTCCAGATTTTTTAATCGGCATTGCAGATTTTTAATGTACAGCTTATGAGTAGCATGGAACAGATTACCAGAAGGCAGCTTCCAAGAGAACAAAGGAGAATAGGTATACTGCTCTCTTTGAAAATGTGAGGTACACAACTATGCAGCAACTCAGGTCTTCCTCTGGGTTTGTTAAGGGTGAAAATGTGGCTTCTTGAGCCTCCCACACCACTGTTCCTCTTTTAAGGTACTGTTTGAGGTACTGTTCATGTAAGAGGACAGTGAAGGAGTTTCTTCCATAAAGAGACTACAGTTTTATCCACCTTTACATTAAGCATACAAGAACAGAAAAAAAAATTTTCCCCTCCTATCTAGACTATGTAACATCTAATGGAATATATATTCTGATTACCACATAGAATCATAGAATGATTAGAGTTGGAAGGCACCCTGAAGATCATTGAGTTCCAACCTCCCTGCCATGGGCAGGGACACCTCCTACTAGACTAGGTATCTTTTAGTAAGGAATTACTGAAAAAGATTCTTTGTCCAGTGGACCATGTAGGTACTGTTACATTACAGATGCAGTCTGGAATGGGATCTCCACAGTTTTATGGCAAGGATGATTAACCTTTCTCATTTTAAGAGAACTTTTGGATGTATTTGGTGGGCCACACACAAATAATGCCTCTGTCTCGTTTACCCAGTGTCCATTCCACAGGGCTCTCCATCAGTCTTACATAATTTTCTGCCGTCTTGTGCTATTTAGTGCCCAGTCCTTTCAGAGTGTTCAGTACTACTCAGGCCAGCATCTCACACTGCTAGGTGTTTTTCCAGTCTTCCATACTGCACAGCGCTGTCCTGCTTAGCACATCCCATCCCAGATTCCACAAATTATTTCTCATTCTTAGTACCACAACACTGCAAAGCACTCCCCTGGAAATGGCATGTCCGTGATGAATGGCTTATCCTTGACTGTGCTTTCACACCAATGTCATTTAGATGGGGAGAGCCCATGGCATTCCTCTATTTTACTCTTGGTTAGTAGAAGAATGTAGCCCTATGAGGCATTTAGATTATTCTTCTGCTGACGCTTCAGGGTAATTTATTGGTACAATTAATATGCACAAATAGTAAGTCAACTACTAATTAGCTTGGAGTTATGTTTGGATTGAGAAAGCATACACAGGCGTCTTTAGGCTTTCAATCTTCTGTTTAAAAAGTTTAAAAATATATGGAAAACTTTCTCTAATGTTTACTTAACTTCAAGGCCTTTTGGCAATTCCCACTCTTGAACATTAATCGTTTCTGGGCTAGTATTTCTATGAAATACACTTTTTTTATATTTTTTCCAAGTTTTATTTCAGGCAGTTATCCTTGCAAGCTAATCATGTGAAGTATGCAACTAATTTTTTTTCTTGGTCATCATTCCCCTTAACTGTGGACATTTTTGAGTTTACAAAGCATTCTAATTTGGTCAGTTTAAACTGAAGGGTTTTTTCATAGTTTGGCATCCTGGGGCAAATGTTACTTTTGCTTTCTTTAGTTTTATCACTGTTCTGACCATACTTCCAGATTTTACTCTGAACCTCCTTTTACTGGTAGCATAGATATAGAACTTTTTCTTGTTACATCCACTAGTTCTTGGTCTTTCACATGATTACAGGTAAATTTTACATTAAATATCACATTATTCATTGGTGCATGTGTTTTCTCTGAATGTGAGACTGAATCAAATACTTTCATGTAGTCCAGCCAAACTGTCTTAGACTTCTTGTTAGTTAACATTCTTTATAGGCTTTTCAAACAGAAAATGATCCTCTGTTCCTCTCCTATTTTTTTGGTTAACATCCTTTGCCCTTCCAACCAGTAAAATATCAGGGGTTACTGTCAGGAGATACAGTCAGTATTAACAGTTCCAAAGTAACTTGGGATGATGTAAATTTTTGGAGGCTTCTACCTTCCTTTGATTTCTTAGGAGTTACAGTTTTGCTTTCAAGGTTTTCTACTACTATTTCGCAATCTTTTATTCCCATGACTGTCCTTGCTGTCTACATGGCTATTCTCTATTTTGTCTGTACTATGATTCTGCAAGAATAACATATTGGTTTATGCTTGTAAAGCTCTCAAACACCAAAACTCTGTCTCTAGTTGAAACATATAGGCACTGTTTAATTGCAATGAAAAATAATGCTGTTTAAATTATTTCATATGAGCTTCTTGTATAAGAAAGCAGCTCTGATTTTGGTTTGTGGTACTAAATGGTGCTGTGTGCCTAGATAGGTCTTTTGAGAAGGGGCGTAAAGCTGCAGAAAAAACAGCTCTTTCTCTGATCCACTAAGCAAATTACTGTTAGCTAGGGTCTGGTTTGCACATTAGAATAATTTTGATCTTCTTTCTAATTGCAATTGGCTCTGAGATTCTCTTGTCTGTGCATTTTACCATGATTACAAACCTATCTCAGAACCAATCATTACCCTTGAGTCCTCAGCCATTTTGCCTCTAGCTCCCTCATTTACTTAATTGGCTCATGCAAGATGTTTAACTTGCAGCCAATGAGACAGGCAGCTCCTCTATATGCAGTGTATATTTTCTTTCGGTAAGTGCTCATCTAAACCAACAAAGCAAAAGCTTGCTTCCTTTCCTCCCCCCCTCACCATCTTTTGGTTTTCTGCTAGCTTTTAATTATGATTTTGTCCTTGCGTAGAATCACAGAATCATTTTGATTGGAAAAGGCCTTCCAGATCATCAAGTCCAACCACTAACCTAACACTGCCAAGTCCACATGGCTGGGTTGGAGAGGGTTTTTATTGTCAGAATGTATTAGTGTTTCCTCATTTCTGCTGAAGTCATCTCTGTGTTAAGCTCAGACAATTTTCCTCACTGTCTGTGCCAAATTATTTTCCACTTTTTGTCAAAGAAACAGTATTATGAGACTTCCTTCATTCTAAAATTACCTAGCTGTAATCAACTCTCAATTACCTTTTGCTGTTCTGTTCTAGTGCAGGTTGTTTGTGCTTTAAGTGTAGAAACAGTCTGGGTTAAACAGTGTTATTGATTAGTTTTTATACAGCGCTGCTCTAACACTCTTTCCTATGGCGTGGAGTTAGAAGTAGTAGTCCCAGCTGTTATTGTCTGGGACCAGCTCCTGTGGATGCTAGAGAAGCTAGAAGCTAGTCCCAGCCAGACCTATGCTGGCTGCTTGTCAGAACAGCCTCGTTGCCTCTGCAGTAAATTTCAGTACACGCTGAAGTTTTCTGAGCTCATCTCAAGTCTGGCGTGGAGAAAATCAAGCTGGAGTATAAGTGCTGAGGTAAGTGGTCACACAGTTATAGATGCTGAGGGTTGCACAAGAGCTTACATTTGGACACAGTGCTATATCCAAACTGTCTCCATGCATTCATGTCACAGCAGGCCAGATTTTAGAAGCCCTCCTGGCACCTGGTATTCTGGAAAGTGTGACTGAAGTCTGAGCTGGACTGGCAGGACAAGTGGTGACATGTATACCATTTGGAAGTCCAGCTGTGTCACCCTACAAATATATCAACGCAAGGAAATTTGGAGCATACATGCTGGCAAAAACAAGCAGCTACCAAAGATGTTAGAGGTTGCTAAACTTTCTAGTCTAAGGTTCTACATTCTGCATTGTAGTAATAAAGTTGTGGCTTGTTTCAAACTGTGAGTCATTATTCTTGCTGAAACACGCCCTTCACAAATTACCTTTCAAAGGCAGAATAATCCACAGGTTATTTTTAGAGACTTTCATTTTCTCTTTTGTCTTTCTTGGCAAAGTAACCAGGTATTTTGTTAATAATGTTACAAATGAATAGCTAAAATTAATTTTCAAATAAGAAATCGGATCATAGTACAGTTTTACTATCCCTTTTGGCTTTCATTATTTCTTTCTTTTACTGTCTCGTATGATTTTTGTTCTCCTTTCCCACAGAGTGCTTGTTGTGACATTCCTGTCTTATCAGTGTGTTTCATCATCTTGTTAAAAGTAACCTGTATTAAAAATTAAGAATATAACCAGTGTGTACCAACTTCTTAAGCATTATTTAAACTCATCTTCCTGCCGATTGGTTTATCCAAAATAGTTATGAGCTGACCTGTGAAAAGATGTTTTCTTTTTTCTTTTTCTTCTTGCAGTCTGAAAATGATAACCTGCATACAGACGATGAGCATGAACTCAGAGGAGACAAAGAAAGCTATCTCTGTGCAGTGTGCCTGGATGTTTATTTCAATCCTTACATGTGCTATCCATGCCACCACATCTTTTGTGAACCTTGCTTAAGGATGCTTGCCAAAGACAATCCAGCCAGCACTCCATGTCCACTGTGTCGCACTACAATTGCCAGAGTCTTTTTCCAAACAGGTATAAAAATGAAAGTTTTTACAACACAGAAAATTATTTGTAGTTTTCTTCCTGTATTTATGGCCTGAATAAATATGTAGTTAAAAGTATAGTACAACCCTGCTAACAAAATATAGTTGTAAAAAGAATAAATAAATAAATAATAATGTGCAATGGGCCACATCCAAAATGCACGCAGAGCAAAATTTGTTGATGTTAATCTACTGTGAGGCTTTCTTTGCATTTAACTCTTCCTAGGATATTCCATGCAGGCTTTCTTCAGTGGCAAGAAACTATTCTGGATGCATATTTCAAGACTTTTTGATTTTCAAACTGAGGTTCTGATATTTTGCATTTATTTGGTTTCCTCTTGCTAAATAATCACAAAGTCCAAATATAATAAACATTTTCTCAAAATATCCTACCAGAAAAGCGTTTTTAAAATTCCAAGCTTAATGACACAAAAGAAAAATGCTCTTTTCTTGGTTTTCTGGCCTTAATTTAGCTACAAGTGAAAATAAAGGCTGGCAGAACTATAGAATCCTCCTAAAAATCTTATTTTTAAATTTGTCCCTCCTAGCCTTTTACATCCTGATTTCTAGTGTTCCTGACTTTTAGCAGTAGGAAAACATGGTGGGTAAGGCGTGTTTGATGTCAGAATCAGTACAGGGATAGAAGAGGGTAAGTAGTAGTGTAGTCGGGATACCTGGAACAGCATGAGTATTATATTCCTGGAGCTTAAATAGGTAAATTTAAGCACCATGGATAAAAGTGCTCTGTGATATCTGGATTTAGGCCCTTTACAGCACTTAAAACTGTGCATAGACAAGTCATAAAGTAGTGGAAATGACTCAGCCACGCAGGAGAGTTTGTTTACTTTTGCACGCTGCAGAGATCTTGCAGCGATCCTTTTTAAACTTGGGAGAGTGCTGTGATGCTGACAGGTTGGGGATGCAGATTAAAGTATGATTTCACATTGATCATCAGAGCTGCCCAGCTTCTATTTCTGGTTGTGCACAGACTCTTCCTCTTCACAGGCACAACTTTGTGTAATTTGGTGGCAGCCCAGTTTGTGGAACTGACTGGACTAAATAAGATCTCATTTGAGTGGGAAGGAGGCATTTTTCAGACAAACTAATTGGCTCAGAATGGTTCAGTGGGGACCTACTGGTGGTCAGGGATAGGGACTGACTATATCAGCACTGCAGCAGAGAAAATGGTTAGAAAGATGCATCCTGAGCACTCTCAGCACCCTGCCTAGATGGTGTACAGAGGTTTCAAGCTGTTCTCATTTCATTCATTTGATGTTTCATGCTCCTTTAGATTTGATGTACATATGAAGTGTGTTTCACCAATAGAGAATTAATTTTAGTTATTTTAAGGCTATTTAAATTTTAAAAACACTATTTAACAGATTTGCTGCAGTAGAACAGTACAGGGAGTACACAGAGACAGGTGCTTGCTATAATGTATTTGCAAAAATTTTAAACACATCTAAAGTACAGTTATTTAAGTGAAATATTACTTAAATGGATTATTTGTACATACCCAATGGGAGGGAATGAAGAAGAGGGAGTTGGAGTTTTCTCAGCAGTGACCACTGACAAGACAAGAGGCAGTGGGTCCCGTAGACTTCTGTATGTTCAGGTTCCTCAGGTGGTCTCAAACCTAATCTTCTCTTGGAGTGGGAGGGACTTTGCTCTCTCAATCCCTACCTTGCAGTCCATCCACTCAAGAGATGTGAGGAGAGAGATTGCCAGTGAAGAATGAGGCAAAACAGTTAACTACCTTAGCCTTCTCCTCAGTTGTTCCCAGTGTGCCTGTCTTGCTCATCAGGCAGGTACGCTTTCTTTGACCTTCCTTTGCTGGCTGACATACCTGTAGAAGCCCTTATTATTATTATTCTTTGCATCCCTTGCCAAGTTCCATTTGTAATTCAGTTGTAATTTCTCAGTGCATAACATACTGAGCAGCTTTTTAAGCAACCAAGAAATATTGATGATGAAATCATATCTTTAGAGAAATTAGTAAAACTAACACATTGAGGAAGATGGATGGTGCCAGTCCAATGTAAAGGATAGAAAATTATTTTTTTTTTACTGAGATTTATTAAGCCTTTCAGAAATTATGTTAAAGTCACTGCTGCTATGTGTTTGTGCAGCCAGACAAACAAAGTTGCTAGCATTCTTACATATTTCTCTGATGCTACAGCTGGGATGTCTTATTTCCTTCTAATTCTTTTTTTCTGGATGCTTTCTACAGCTTTCCTTTTGTATAACTGCATTCTATTTTACAAGGATATCTCAAAAAGAAAACATTTTAGGATATGTTCAGAAGTTCACTTTTTAGCTTGTACAGTTTTGCAAGCTAAACAGAGCTGAAACAGAAGAATACATGTAACATGTACAAAAAGATGAAGGCTAACAGGTCAATTATCCACCAATTATGAAGAAAAAGAGTATTTAACACAGAGCTACAAAGCCAGATATGACCTAGGGGCTCACATGCTGAAGGGCAGCTCTGTGGAAAAAGACCTGGGAGTCCTGGTGGACAGCAGGATGATCATGAGCCAGCAATGTGCCCTTGTGGCCAAGAAGGCCAATGGCATCCTGGGGTGCATCAAGAGAGTGTGGCTAGCAGGTCGAGAAAGGTTATCCAGCCCTTCTACTCTGCCCTGGTGACACTGCGTCTGGAGTACTGTGTCCAGTTCTGGGCTCTCCAGTTCAAAAAGGACAGGGAACTGCTGGAGAGGGTACAGCAGAGGGCTATGAAGATTATCAGATGTCTGGAGCATCTACCTTATGGGGAAAGGCTGAGGGACTTGGGTCTTTTTAGTCTGGAGAAGGCTGAGGGGGGATCTCATCAATGCTTATAAATACTTATAGGGTGTGTGTCAGGGAGATGGGCCCAGTCTTTTTCCAGTGATGCCCAGGGACAGGACAAGAGGTAATGGGCATAAACTTGAACATAGGAAGTTCTATTTAAAGTTATGTTTAAAGTAACTTCTTTACTTTGAAAGTGGCAGAGCACTAGAACAGGCTGCCCAGAGAGGTGGTGTGGAGTCTCCGTCTCTCTGGAGACATTCAAAATCTGACTGGGCACGTCCCTGTACAACCTGCTCTAGGTGGACCTGCTTTGGAAGGGGGATTGGACTAGATGATCTCCAGAGGTCCCTTCCAACCCCATATCATTCTGTGATTCTGTGAGGGGTTATTCTGATGGTGTCCACCGTGCATTCCTCTATTTCTTAAAGGCTTTCTTAAAAGCCCGTCTGCCATCAGGATAAGCTGACATCTGGTCAGATGATACGATGCCCAGGATATACCTAAGAAAACAGCTTTTGATCTGATTGCAACAACACACTTCAAGTAACTCAGGGTTTTAAATGCCTCTTCTATCGGGGGAAAGAGTGAGCCAGGGATTGGCATCTACACTTCCATTCATACAAAGTTTAATTTGAGTATTTCTGAGAAGCGCCAGATCTGGCACTCATGCACAATAAACCCTCCACTTTGGAGAAACACAAACTCAGTGTAGTGGTCGTGCATGGAAAGTCCAGGCAAATGGCAGGGAAAGGGTTACATACAGAAAGGCAGGTGGCCTGGCCAGCCTGAAAGGATCTTTCATTAAAAGCCTAATCAAGCAACCTTCTAAAAGCTAGTAAGAGTTGTCACCACTGCCTTCTCTGAAAAACAGGAGGTTTTTCAGAGAAAGAGGTTCAGTGCTTAAATTTGGACAATAAAGTTTAAAGAACTGGGTCGATTTTTATGACCTGTAGAAGGAAACTAAAATATTCTCTGTTGATGCTGTGAGAGGCAAGCAGAGTCTCATCAGAGGCTATTTCTCTGAATTCAAATAGCACTCAATCCAAATGTGTTCAGTAGCATATAAAGCTCTTACATAAAAATTAAAAACCACTAGTGAAAAATACACAGCTTGATCCTTTTACATTTAGGAGAGAAAATGGCCTCTTTCCCTTCACTGACAGGGGTTTATGAGTGCAATAGCGCTGTTCTCACATAATGAGATAGAAGGATTTGGAGATTTCTGTACCCTGCACATGTTGTGTAGCCTCACTCCACCTGCATTCTGACACAGTGAAATACAGGATAATTTTTAGAATAAGACCAGCGTATTTTTTTTTTCTTCAAATCTGCTAATGCCTTCCTCTTACATAGAAAAAGCTACTGCAACCAAAGGGTATTTGGAATTTTTTCTTCCTTCTGGAGCCTGCTCTCAAAAAGCTTAGCTTTTTCAAGTTTGCCAGAGAAAAAGATTTCATCCTTTCATAAAATATTGGTTATTGAAGAAGTATGTACAATTGCAATGAACCACATAAAGTAGTAATATGTCAGTCTTTTCAAAGATATGTGAAGGACATTTTCTTTTAATTTTCCATTGACTCCTAGCTTGACAACTCTGTTACCAGCAGATCACTTCTTTTCTGTGGTAGGGAGGAAAATACAATTATTTTTAAATTGTTTTCCATTGGTGTATTGCTATGGATAGTTTAGTTTTGACAATTTTGAGTTGAAATGTAGATATTTCCCGCAAATTATATCCCAAGAAGCTGATGATTCCTTGAAATTAATAGTTTATGTCAACTCATTCAATGTGTCATTAATCATTCTACAAATGCATTCTTAATTCCTGTTAATCCAAAATATTTTAAAAATCTCCAAAATACTTCTCAGACTCTTCCCCTCTCCTTGCATTACTGTTACTGTGTGATGGTGTTAAAGAAAATACAATATGAACTGAGAATTAATACCATAGTCAGTTTGACAGATGCCATTTTCATTCATAGACTTCATCATAGTTTTGTAAATTAAATTGCCTGATTTGTTATGTACTTCATTTTGCTAGAACTTGACACAATCTTTCCTAAATGCGTTTTTTCAGGGGAACAGAATCAAAACAGCATGTTTAAGACTTATTCTTGCTATATCTAGAAATGCTTAGATTTAAATTATTTTAAAATTATTTAAAAGATGTTATAATCAGAAAAAAGATTACACAGTAGATAAGGCATTTTTATTTTGTAGTATAAAAGTATGCAAATTATTGTTATGTCTGCAGCATTTATGTGTACATTCTTTCCCATTAACTGTTGTAGAACTGAACAACTCTACCAAATCTTTTTTCCCTACGGAATATTTGAAGTTAAAAGAAAATTTTCAAAAATCAAATTCTGCAAAATGGCCACTACCAAGCTGCAAGAAAGCCTTCAGAGTTTTCGAAGGTAGGTGTTTTTATTTTCTCTAAACTTCACTCAGTCTTGAGTATAATATTTGAAAATAAGTCTCTAGCTATACATGCCATAGGAAATCAGAAATGGGTGATTATTAAAGTAGAGCTAGTTAAATTCTCCTGAGTGACTCATGCACAATGTTCTGAATCTAAAGGTTGCAAAAAGAAAATTTGTATGTTTACCTGTTTATTTATTCCTAAATTTTAAATTTTGTGTACATTATTAAGCTAACTGTATGTAGTTTCCTATTTGGAAAAAAATGTGTTTGCACAGTGGAATAAAGGAAAATTAGTCTGGGAAAAAAGTTACTAGTTCTGAGTGCGGCCAATAAAGACCTCTCCAAAAAAAATGAGAATCAATCTTTTATGAATGATTTCATTTTGATTGGATCATGTTATCATGTATTTAATAACATTTTAAGTGTAGCCTTCGAATGCCCTTAAATTGGAGTTGGATTCTATAAGCACTGTACAGTCACAGAAAGTTCACAAACTAAGAGTAAGTTTCAAAAAGCAATTTGATACCACAACGTGTACTAAAAGAAGTGATAAAGATCATTTCAACTGAAATACAATACTTAATTTGACAGTGACTTTGGTGTAGTCAAGTGCAGGAATTAAAAAACAGGCTGAGACACTACTCTGGGCCTGAAAGTTCATGCATAAATCTGACATCGAAATACATTTAGGAGACCAGAGATACAAAACAGAGTGGTCAAGATATTGATGGTAATGTTGTAAAAGAGTGCTGTCTGTCTTCATGTACAGATTGTAGATATGCCTGAAGATAAGTACATAGCCAGGTGTTCAGAATGAGAGCCTATGAAACCTCTGAGTTACAACCCCTGGGGACTGTTTCAAGATATAATTATTCCTAGACTAATAGGAAATTTTCTCCAACTGTTTTCATCCTAATGTTTTTATTTAAAATATACTGATTAAATTTAAAGTGGGAAAGCCTATTTAGAAATAGTGTAATTATTTTTTAATCAGGTTTTTTTTTTTTTAATGCTAAATCTAGAAAACATTGCACCAATGTTGCATACAATGAAATCTGTGCTAGTTCTTTACTCATCTCATCTGTTTAGAGACTTAATAAAAAGCTATCGACTTCTGCATCGGTCAAGGTTTGGAAGATACACTGTTTTTTCAATGCCTGCTAATAGTAGCAGAAATTCCCACCACCTCAGCAGGTCACATCTACCATGTCCTTTTACGTAATCATTCTCTAGAGAAAAGGGTGAGCAGTTTCCTATGTATTTAAAAAAAAAAAAAAAGTTGTGAAAGCTTTTAATAATTCATGTTGGTTCATTTTTGTTTCTCTCTGTCTTTAAAATGAGGGTACAACACTTTAAAATCTACTTTCTTGATTCAAGATTCTTCTTACCTTGATTTCAGTTAGATAAGCAATGAAGAAACGATTTTAACAGCTGCGAAAATTTGCATCTATAAAATTACCTCAACTAGGTTTTAAGTTCATACTTCTCCGTTTAAAAATAAGAAAAAACTGATACTGGTTTTCAAGTTTCTAATACTGTGATGTACTGAAAGGGGAAATAAGATGACTTACTGAAAATAGAAGATGTAGCATTGATTTTAGCTATAAATAATAATGCTGGAGTAGACGTCTCTGAGAATAATCCTTGTATTGAGCTACTTTTCCCAAATCCTACTGTTCCGTCCTTCCCTACTGCATCTTTTCTTTCGGTTAATTTCCTTACTTCCTCATGTCTTTGTTTCAAGTTGTTTGTTTCTTTGTCATACCACTCAAGACTGTGGTTGTGCGACCATGTAATCTTCTTCACTAGTAGGCTTTCCTTTTTTAACCAGGATCCATCAGATCCATCAGTATAGTTTATGGAACCACAAAAAGCTAATTTGCACACATGCATTTCCCACAAGACGCATCTACAGTCTACTGTCCTCACTGTGAAGAATTCACAGTGAATTTTCTGCCTCAGGGAGACACACATTACTGAGAAGCTTTGTCTTTGAGCATCTGTTATGCCTGTAGTACATTAAGACAGAAAGCACATAATCCAAGCTCGCTGGTTGAGTGTGTCTTAGGTCAGCTGCGCTGGTGGCAACTGTGTCATTTTGCTGATTTATCAGCACTTGGAGCCTAACCCTTGCACCCATTTTCCATGCCCACAAGTCCTTTCAGCTCCAACAGGTCACTGGTAAGAAACACAAGACTGATTTCTTGATTCCCAGGTCCCAGTTGGGTCCCACGGAGCAGCTGTGTTCCAACTAACCTTCAAGCCTTCACTTCTGCACCTCACCAAGCAGAAGTGGATCTGAAAGAAAAATAAAATTACTTGGAAGGGAAACTTTAAGGTCAGTGCCACAGACATGTCTTAAGCTCCAGCCCTGTTAGCACTGCCACTTTCTGTCCCTGCTGTTTTGCCAACAGCATTACAAAGGTTGTATAAGTATCAATAGGCTTGTTTATCTTTTAAACTGTTTTAAAAGAAGCTGTTCTTTAGAGATCTGTTCAGAGCCACAGTCCCATTGGAAAAGATATGTAGCCTTTTCCCAGTCCCGAGGACTCCATCCGGAGATAGGCTGTGTAGGAGAGAGTGATGTACCTCTCAGAAGTTACGGCTGCTCAGTCGTCTCTATTGGTTCATCAGTGCATTGAAGGGAATCAAATTCTAGCTAATCTGTATGTGTCATAGGATTTCTTGTTTAGATTTAGCTGTGATAAGACTGTTGTACCAAGAATATCGGTAGCTATAATTATGCAACACCAAGGATTATGAGAGAATGGCCATGGCAAAAAAGCGTACTGTAGCCTTTCCCCCTGGATTTCTTGACATGTCCCTGAATAGATGTTAGATTGGTATCTTTAGTTCTGCTTAGGGAATCAAGTGTTTATACTGGTTGCTAACACAAACAAGGAATATTTTAGACCTCTTACACAGCCGTGGCCCCACAGCTGTATCAGAGATACCCAAATGAACTTGTAGGGGAGTTATAGGTATTGTGCTTTTCACCCTGCAACTTACAACAAGTCTTTGAAGAAGGTTCTTTTCTGAAGATGCTTGAAAAAAACAACTGTGTTCAGGATAAGAGGGAAAGCCCTCTCATCCATTAATAGCTGTTTAAAAGATACCAAACAAAGGATGGAAATAGATGATTCATTTTTCTTACTGGAGGGACATTAGCAGTCTGGTCCTAGATGGGTATATGGTACAGTTTGTACTATCCAGCATATTTGTTACTAGAAACAGAGGTGATAACATTTGTTTTCAGTACTGAAATATTCAGGATAATAAAAATGAAAGCCAAGTGTAAAAAGTGGCAGAATACTCTCGGTACTGAATGATCTTCAGCAATGTTTACATTGTTTTCCTTCCAATGCAAATGGAGGTAGTAAACTGGAAGGGTACAGACAAGATAAATAAGAATGTCAGTTTTAAATTACTTCCTGATGAGAAATATGTAAATAGACTAGAATGCTTCAGCCAAAACAAGAGACGACGAAAAAGGGAAGATGATAGAGGTAATTAAAATCATGAGAGGCATGGAAGAAATGAATGGGCTGCTGTTACTCACTGTCTAGTAATAAAAGAACTAAAGGACACTAAATAAAATTATCATTACCCCAGAGCATGGGTTCAAATAATGGCAGACTCTTGGAAGAAAAATGGAGTAAAGTATATTAAACTCAAAGAGGCAATATTTGTCTGTGAAGATCCTTGAACTGCAAGTCCTTGGGAGCTGAGAGAGAACACAAGGAAACTAATGCAATATGCTTGCCCCATTTTTATGTTCTTTCCTTGCCATTCACCAGTTCCTCATTGTTTGACCTCATCAGACAAAGAATGATAGGGCAGGGAGCCTTTTAGTCTACTCTTAGTATGCCTGTCCTTATGAGATAGCCTACAATTTGATGGCATTCGTGTCTTCCATTACAATTTTAATTTAGGCATCATGAAAGGATTTTATGTATTTATCTAATAAGATTACATAAATATTTATTATTTACCCTCTAAAGACAATTGAGAACAATACATACTCCTAGGTAAACCACCCTAGGTAAATTTTGAATTACTAGCTTTTTGAAGTGGTAGTCTTTCATCACAGAATCCATTTAGAGCATAAAATATGTCTTGGTCTTAATTTTTTATGTTTTGTGTAAGATTCAGCTGAGTTCAGGTTACGATGGGTCTTTTTGAACAAGTGGAAGCAAAGAGACCTTCTGCTTTCATCACTGGTAGGAATTAACAAGTATCTTTCTCTAGATTTTAGTGGAAGTGGGGAATGATCCTTGCCAGTTATGCCTAATAGAATGGCAAAAAGATAGATCGTGACCACTGAGCAATGACCAGTAAAATTGGTTATTTTTGTTATTAGCTATGAACTAATTATGTTTAATAAAAGTTATATCATACATGCTTTCCCAGCACAATCTCCTAATCCACTTAATACTGAAATGGACTGCATAGGAGAGCAGTTTGTACTGAAGTTTTCCCCTGAGGAGTCCCAACTTTGCTGGTGTAAATGCATCTTACCTTGAAACTTAAGTTTGCCCAGTGTTCAATCCTTTGATTCGATGCTTCATACAAATCCCACTTATTATAAAAATAACAAAGAATTTTAGACTGAAAATGAATTGTAGAGAGATCAGTTGGCTTCATCACTATCAATGAGTCTGACAAACACGTGCGTTGTTTCTGCTTCCTAACATGCTTGTGATTTCTCTTTCATACATACTGGTGACACAGACAGATCCCCACCATTGCAAAATTTGGACATGAACATGAGTTCAGTTTGATCATAGCACACTTGTGTAGAAAACTGCTAAGATTTCTGGAGGAGTTTGGTACTTGCATAGCATAATTATAAAAAGTGAGGCACATTTTTGGGACCAGACCGAGTTTTGGAGACCCCTGTAAGTGAAAACAAAAGCTGAAATTCAATTTAATAAAGGACAAAAGAGGAGACCTGAAAGCAAATCAAGCTGATGTGTGAGAATAATAAGGAAGAAACTGTGATAGTATTTTTATTAGATCAGAGCCAGATTAAGCATACCTTCTCAAAGGAGCAAGAGATGAACAAACAGCAGGGTAAAGTCAGGAGACTTTTGGTGAATATCTTAGCTGAGTAGTTAAAGATGGATGTTTTACATGGTGTCAGAAAAAGTCAGGGATAACGACCATTACACATTTAATGAAGGATTAAAGGAAGGATTTTTTTAGAGATCATAAACATAATTTTTTAATTTTAAGTAGCTTCTTTCTTGATAACCTTTTAAATAACTTTTCTTTGTGAAAATTTTTTTTGTTTTCTGTTGAACATATATGAAGGCTTTTCAGATAGCTCTTTCTGTAGAAGCCTGGTCAGCTTCCTAAAAACTGGTTAAGAACTGTTAGAATCAGAAAACTTTCTGTTCAGAAAAGCTATGCCACCTTTCTCAAGATACGGTCTTTTGCTTTGTATTTTTCATTCTCTGGAGGAATTAATATTTCTTTTTTTGCTCAGATGGGAAGTAGGAATTTTTGGGTTGCCATTAGCTAAAACTGAATATGAATTTGCTTGAAGACAATGGCATATCTCCAAGATAGGTCATTCACCAGTTTCTCTGGAGCAATTAAGGGAGGCATGGTGCCAGACAGCTAGATTTGCAAATAAACTAAATGCTTTGTGTAGATATACACAGACTTGTCTCACAGAGTGATGTGGTGAGGCCCTGGCATGCCTGTCTTGTGTTTTCCCTCTGACCTTTGCCGTCAGACTGACCCTCTCTTAAGAATAGTAGAGCCAATTCATGAATTTATTTTAAAGAAAGTATTTGCATTACTGTTATCTTGTGGTGTTCCACTAAAGTTGGCTTAAAACATTAAAGCCTTAAGCACTGAAAGGCTTGTAGAAAGCAGCATATAACAAAACTCTGCAAAGTTTTTTTTAAATGATATTTAGTATTAAATTAATATTATTTTTTAACAAAATATAGCAATCATGCAAGTCAAGAAATAAGCATCTAAAGACAATTGAGCAGTATGCCAAGTAGCCTTCACACTAGAGACAAGCATCAGTATGACATCCTTTTTTAATGCTATTTTGTACTTATTCAGTCATCTTGAGCTATTATACTAAGTCTAGCTAAAAATATCAATGGCTTTTGCCATTCGTACAGCAGCAGTGGAAACAAATGGAGCCTGAAGGGATGTAAGTAGTTAGGGAGGAGTTGTAGGCAAGAATGAAACTAGAGGGAGGTGATGCCATTACAGCAGTATGATACAAAAGGGTGAAGAGTCTTATGATGGTAATTTAGCAAGAGTTGCTGACCAGCTGAAGTATAGTATTTTTTCAGCTGGGGAGATGACAAATGTAAAGAAAACATAAACTTGCAACATGACTTTTAGAAGTGTTCAGTGATAAAAAGTAGGAACAACAGAAGAGGATGTTGATGAATAAAGTTCGAGACCACCATGAGTAAGAGATTTTGTGAAGAGAAATGGAATATAGATTAAAAATTAATAGAGTCAGAATATTCTGAATACCTTTTAAAATTCTGTTTTCATATAGATTACTGGTGCACATGCCATGGAAAGCAAAATACTTCAGGTTGCTCTTTGAGATTCCCTGCCTTTCATTTGCTGTGTTGTCACAGGAAGGAGAGAAGTTGTCCACAAGTTAAATTCACTTTTAAGATACAGTTTTATCTACATGCAAATGTGAGCAAAAGTGATTACAAATCACCATCTTAAAGGCAAATGGTTGAAAATTACCGTAACTGTATTGTGTATGTCATCAATATACATGTCAAAAACTTATGTAACTGTATTATGTAAGTCATCAATATAGATGTCAAAAACTTATGATTAAAATTAAAGGAAAACATTTTTTAGTCTAGAATGTATGCAATGTGACATGATCTCACAGGGACACCATGGAGCTTCATTTTTTGGTATCAATCACCAAGACTATACGGATTGCTGTCAGAACAGGTATGGTGAGAGGGAAAGCAGTTAAGAAGCTAAAGTTTCATTTATTTAGAGAGCTAGTTTGGACCCTGAAAAATACGGACATGCATTTCAATTACTGTTTATTGCTTGTCATCATCCCCCTTAATTGAATTTTGAAATAAAGTGGTTTTAAAGTAGGAGAGTAGTTCTGCTATAAATCATTTTTAAAAGCTGTTCTATGATGTCCTGCCTGTTTGCTACTTAGTGTGTTATGGTTTAGGGAAAGAAAGAAAAAGCAAACAAATAATTCACTTGGTTACTTAAAAAAAATCTGCTTGCAGATTTGCTGGCTATCAAAATTCCTTCCTGCCTTTTACAGGCAAATGATTTTTACATTGTGAAATGTGAGATTAATTACTCTTGCTTTAGTCTGCATCCCAGTACTTAAATTAGCCAATTAGCTTGTGTTTGTCAGTATTAAAAATTATAGAATAATCACAAATGTTTGGACAGACTATGTTTTCTAAGCTTATTCTGCCCTCCCACAGTCCTCTTGCTTCTTGAATCATTTGCTTCCAGGGAAATAAATAGCCCAAGATAGAACATATGAGTTGTTCTAGTTTTGCTTTGAATTTATGAGACAGACTGGGCACAGTAATCATTGGAGATTTCTCATTAAATTGGTAAAGAGATTTCATCTTTAATAAATTAACAAAATGTAAGTTATGCAAAGTACTCAATGTAAAATGTGTATTCATGCATTTAATGTGACTTTATGGATTTTATCATTCAATTTTAAAGCTTTCTCTTGTTTTCTTTTCCAATAACGTGATTCCGTGATAAGATATACTATCTAGCTTTATGGTTCATGTTTTAATCAGTAAAGCTGAATTATTAGTCTGTAAAATAGCAAGAGGTATCTGACTTCACACATTTTTTTATTTGGGTGTTTACTTAATATTCAGAATGTCTTTGTTAATTTATGGCAGAAGCTCTATATTAATGTCTTAAAATTTAAACCAATGGTAGGAACGTGAAAAAAACCCTCAATTACAAATAATCCTCAGTGAAATCTAATGATCTGTATTTGAATACGAACAAATATTATCTTCATTTCGTACCCAGAGTAAAACCGTCGGATGTCTTTGTCCAGTGTAAATATTTGTAATTTTGATTGAATGAAATTTATAGTATTTCATAGAGTAAAAAAATCTTCAAATGAGAATTTGCCTCCTTTCTGTCCTGATAGCCTGAGAGGTGTTAATTCTAGCGATTAAAAATAAATGGTCCAAAGAAATCCTGAATTTCTGAGGAATGCTGATAGATCAAGAGAGGCTGGAGAAATGGGCTGAAACAGTAAAGCAGGTGCTTTGGCAGATGAAGTCCCTTCCAGCAGTGCACATAAAAAGAAAACTAAACCAACGTAGAAGATGGGAAATATGATGTAAAAGAGCATCTAGCAAACTACATTGGATTGTTATTGGAATCTCACAGCAGTCTTGGTAGTTCAGAACATTCATATGTGATTTGGAAAAGTGATACATATACAGCTGACACAGTTCATTAGTGATAATAAATTATTCAGTTTACTGATGACAGTAAATATGAACTTGACAGCTACCAGTTCTCTTGATCAGTGACCTCAAGGATGCACTCTCATTAGTCTGCAGAGGACAATGATTTGGAGGACAGGTTGATAGATTCACCATCAGGGCTGCCATTCAGAGACACCTAGACAGGCTGGAGAAACATGCTGAAAGGAACCTTGTGAAATTCAACAAGAACAAATGCAGAGTCCTGCACATGGGAAGGAAGAGCCCCTGGCAGTGAGACAGGTTGGGCACTGAGAGCCTGGGCAGCAGCTCTCTGGAAAGGACCAGGGTGTCCTGGTGGAGAGCAAGCTGTGCGTGAGCTGGCAGTGTGCCCAAGCAGCAAAGGACAACAGCATCCTGGGCTTTGTGAACAAGAGCATGATGTATGAACAGCAGTAGATAAGGGAAGTTTTTATCCCCTGCTACCCAGCAGACCACATCTAAAATACTGTAATTTTTCCCCTCTTTCTCCCAGTACAGGAAATTGGGCAGTAAATTGGAGCAGGTTTAGCAGAGGGACATCAGGATGCTTAGAGGCTGACCTATGAGGCAAGGCTGAGGGAACTGGCTTGTTCAGTCTGGAGAGGGTAGGCTTTGGGGAGGATCTCCAGGCAGCCTTACCATACCTATGAGGAGGCTACCAAGAGGACAGACCAGCTGTTCGCAGTGGTGCATGGCAGGAGATGAGCAATGAGGGATATGAGAGGTAAAGACTGCAAGGAAGAAAAACACTTTCACTGTACGGGCAGTCAAGTGGTGGAGCAGTTGCCCACAGAGGCTATGCAACCTCCATAATAGATAATATTTGCTATGATAAGCTGTAAATTAGCTATTGCCATTTAAGAAAAGATGTCCGGATAATACCGTGATTAGTTTTCTGAAAACATTCAATGCTCAGTCATAGTCAAAAGGTAAGAAGGAATTATTAGGATCATAAAAAATGGAAAACATTATGTCATTGTTTAGATTTGTGGTGATCCCACATCTCCAATTTTGCATATAATTTTAGATTACATCATCTCAAAAAAGGATAAAGCAGGGTGAAGCATATTGCGGAAAGGATGATCTGAAGTATGGAACATTTTCCATACAAAGAAAATTTACAAGTTTTTTGTTTGGAAAGGATATTACAGAAGACAGATACAAGATGTCTTTGAAAATATGAATGGCATAAAGCTGTTTTAGGAAAGATTGTTCACTGTCTCTTAGAGGCAATCTTGCATTAGCAATTATATCAGCCATATAGATAGGGCAAAACAATTGGTGCTGAGGTCCTGATGTCCACATCTGCATTTTAGCAAACAGGGGCAACTTCCAATCCGAAGGGCTGAATGCCCATTAGTTGTTAAAGCATATTATGGGAACACATCAGAGCTCTTGGAGGTCATCTTCTGGATTAGTTTCACCTGAAAGGAAATCAATTTATTTGCTCTAAGACTGCTGCACCAAGGGGCGCAAAGCGCAGTAAGCGCAGGCAATATGAGATCTGGTTCAAAAGTGTGCACAGACACGTGTAAGGAGAGAAAATCCTCTCAGTGCCACTTTAACACACTGTTCTGGGCACAGCTTCCAAAGTATTGGGGTCCTAAGGTGCTCCTTGCAAGGGTGCATATGTGAATGTGTCAGTCTATTCTTGCCCTTTCGCTCACAGTCTTTCAGTAGCTCTATCTATGTGTTGCAGCTCATAATCAGAAAGAAGAGACTGCGTCAAAATGACCTTGGTACATCTGATTACCTAAGAACACTTGTTCTTAGGTAATTTGATTTTATATGAGCACTTGAAATGTAAATGGTTATTATAGCTTCCATATTACTCATTTCGGCACAATTTTAGACTAAAATTTTCCATCTCATCTTACATTCTTTAGTTATAGGAAAATGAGGTCAGACAATTTATGAAATTGGGAGAATATTTTAAATCGTTTATAGTCTAATTTTGAGTATTGCTAGTACTTCAATAGGAGCTTGCAAAAACTTTGGCAGGGATACACACAACAGATGTGCCTATTGATGCTCTGGTGAAAGTCCTTTTTGATTTGCACGCTTTGGTGGGTATAAAAGTGTGATTTGCACACAACATTGTTTTTGTTATCTAGTAGCAGGTTTCCACTAACAATTTGCCACACTCCACTGGCACTGTGCATGCATATTCATATGATCTGAGTGGAAGTTATTGTTCAAAATATAGCAACACGGGCATGCACAAAAAAGTTAAGTAAAATCTATGTTTTAATAAACACATGTCTGTATAGAAATTATTTAGGGATTGTGTTCATCAAATAAAATAGGTTTTCTTTTTTAAAAAGAAGCGAATACATTAGAAATCATTTGAAGCTCCCTCAGCTTTTCTGTTTCATAATTCAACCCCCTACTCCATGTTGCTGCACAGTTTTTGAGGAAGTCTACAGGTCTCAGTTTTTATCTGCAGATGGCTAGAATTGGATGCAGAGATATGGCTTATTTCCACTCTAGCTGGAGAGATAGACATCTGAAGGTATGTTTCATGTGAGAATTTATTAAAAACAGTAGTGACAGCACAGATCATAGAGTCTACAGTAACCTTTGTGCATGATCATGCAGGGCTTCAAATTTGATCCTTGCATTTCAGTACTGAACACAAGATTATTTTGTGATATAATTCAGGAAAAAGAAACAGTTCTCATTCTTTGTTAGCCTCTGTTAAGTCCTAGAATTCAGTTTACATAAGAGCTGTACTATTGATGTTTCCAGCTGAAGCGTAATCAATTTACAGGTGGTTAAAATGACACTATCTCAGCAATGGAATTGAAATCTATTCCACATACCTGGCTGTCAACTTTCAATAACTTTACTCACATTTGGGTAAACCACAGGGATTACACATGGTGTATAGTAAGTAATTCCTGATTTATACATACCTTTAATGCAGCACCATCTTCTCTGTGGGTTTCTATAGGAAGAGCAATTAGCAAATAGCCAGTTTCCTATACGGAAACTGCGGTTGCTGAATGTAGAATGATTACATTAAAGTCTTAATATGCGATAAACTGAGTGCAGGTTTGCTTAAAAGTGAGTTGCACAGACATACAAATCAAGGATAATATTTGTCCAAATCCTCCAGAAGGCAAGGACTACCAAGTTAAAACTAACATAGCTACATGTTTACAAAATTTTCTGATTATCCCTGTTGATCCAAAACCAGCCTCTAGCATTTTGTGTTATATTTACTTTAAGTGTAGAAATAAATGTAAAGAAAGCACAGGAAGTAGTCTTCACTAAGACCCTCCAGAGAGGATAATAGGCACTAAAATTCATGTTTAAAAGGCAAAGTGAATGACATAGCATTAGCAGTAAAATTTTAGGCCATTTGAAAAGTAAATTTAAAAAATTGAACATAACATAAAGGTGGGTTTCTATTTGACAATGATGTTTTAAAAGTGTTAGAAAAGAAATCAAGTAAAATACAGGTTTGAAATGGAGGTAAGTTTTTAAATAAGCATTTTCCAAGTAAATTACATCTTGGCAGAAAGGTATTTAAAAAAGAATAATATCTTTCAGAATTTTGTTACTGAATTACTGATGTTATTTTTCAGTAATCAAATATACTGTTTTAAATTAACATAATTTTAAATTAACTTAACCTAAAGTATACCATAAGGAAAAAGGAAGTCCATGTCATACTTCAAACAGATCTTCAGCATCTTTAAGCAGATGTTTAGACCCTGCACTTGCATAAAATTTTGTGGTATTCTAAACTAAAACTCTTTAAAAGTAAATCCCTGAAATTTTTTACTTTTTTTTTTTTTCCTAGGCTCAGTATAGCATATTTAGCTGTGGGGCAAATCTTAGCCTACTTGGAGCCACTCAAAAACATCATAACATATCCATCACTCTCTTGACTAGCATGAAGATTTCATATATAGTTTCCAAAATAAGACAAGTTACATTAGAGAGATTCTGATGTATACAGGAACTATATCTAGAAACTTAGTATCTGGACATGACAAACTAATGCAAATTGTCATTAAAAATAAAAGAAATGCAATGATATCATGATGAAAGGCAGAATTTCTGTGTCTCAGTAGTCTAGTCAAATTTCTAAATAAACCAGTCATTAAACGAATACAGGAGGACCAGTTTACCTATGTAATTTGTAGTTAAAAGGTCTCTGATGAACTATCTTAAAAAAGGATAACAAAGAGAGAAAATACTTTCCTTTGGAAGACATGGAAACAATTGTACTATAAAAGTCCTGGGCAGAATATTAATTCAGAGAAAAAATACAAAGAAATATTGATCACGAAAAAGGAAAAATAGTGAAAGTCCAGCAAAGTTCTGTATTAGGACACTTTTTAAAAAAAATATTACTCAATTTTCCTGAATAAGGTCTAAGAATGTTAAAATGAAAATTACTGGCACACCAATTATACACAATTATTTGTATTAATCAAAAAAAGAAGACTGAGGAACTTCAAGGAGGCTTAATTAAGCTGGACTTAAAGACAGCACAGTGGCGGATTAAAACTGAAGAAGGCACGCTGCAGCACACTGGTATACAGTGGTGCCCACTGAAGTGGACACTTCCTACCCAGCTTGAGACCTCAAAAGCCATGATGAAGAGAAGAGTCTGGGCACCTCAGCAAAGACCTGTTTTCCAAAATCAAAAAATTGAGAGTTACCTGAAAATGGAACAAAAATCCAGACCGGTAAAACCACATTTCCTCCTTGTCCTTCATCAGAATGGGAGAGGTCTTCTGCTTTTACAGCACAGCTCCCAGACTTTTCTGAGCACAACTTTCTGCCTAACAGAGCTGCACAGACACTTCTCTAGCCTCATATCTTGACATATGCAAGAGCTATGCCCCTATACTACTTCTCTTCTTATGTAGAGAAGTCAGGGGAGGAAAGAAGAGGGAGGACCTTTTGACAGGACCCCACATTCAGGCCATTCTTGGAGCCACAGGATCTTTACTTCCACTTGAAAGGATGTGTTTGCATCTGCCTATGTATTTTTAAGTAATTACCAGCTGCCGTAGTTTTGGCCGAATTGACCAACCAGAACGACAGATGGCCCCCTCCCTCCCCCCCCTAAGGGAAAGAGGAAAAGGGGGGAAAAGAAAAAAAAAAGTTGTTTCTAAACAACATACTGTTAATTTCAGAGTTTAGTTTGTTAGAAAGAGGCCTAGCTGGAAAAGTAAAATTACTGAACAGAAAATTAGTTCTGTTTTACCTCAAACCAGGACACCAGCATACAAACTAATTTAAAAATTTTAACCTGGTATGCATCATGTAGAGACATAATGTTAAAGCAAGCAGGTTTTATTTAGAAGAGTGTTCTGAAAAAAATTCATATACTAGAAATAGGAATTCAAATGTATTTGCACTGTTAAACTATATGTGTACACACATTGATGTGTCTTCTTTACCGAGGAATTCAGATGAGTAGACTTCGGGAATCCAGAGATTAATTACTTAAGAGATTAATTACAGTATCTGCAGCCTTTCACTTCTAGATCAATGAATGAAATTCAGTGGAAAAAGGCAGCAAAAGAGAGGTCTGGGTTCACAGGTCTGGGTGACCTAAGCAGATACAATTACTTGACTATAGTAGAAAGTGCCAAATCCAAACAAATAAACATATTCTTTTCCAGACATGGAAGACAGAGTTACTTTTTAAATCTTTCAGAATCAAACCACAGAGAGCTTCTTGTCCAACGAAGCGAGGAAACCTAGCAGTGAGGTGTGAGATTTCCTGCTTCCATTTGTCCTGTAAATAACTAGGGGAAGGAGGGGTAGCGTTAGCCTTTTTTGTTTTTGTTTTTGTTTTTTAAACTCAGTCTGGTTGCTTTTGTAAAGATTTCTATCTCCTATTCTGTTTTTCAGCAGGTTTTCAAAGACGCTCAGATACTGTAATAAGGAGGCATTTCCCACATGCTGCTCACAGGATGGACTACATGGACTTCGAGGATGACAGCCGTGGATGGCGGTTTGATATGGACATGGTGATAATCTACATTTATTCAGTCAACTGGGTAATAGGATTTATTGTGTTCTGTTTTCTCTGTTACTTCTTTTTCCCTTTTTAGTCTGTAATAGTCATGGCTAAGGAAAACAGTAGTCCTGTGAGCCACAATAATGTGAATAGAAAAAACTTGAAAACCTGAAAATGTCTGTTTGGTATTGCATTTTTATGATTCAGAATTGTAATAGACAATGAATTGTCATCAAGCTGTGAGGCTATTTGATACTTCTGATATGTGTGACAAAGTACTCAAGTTTGGTTCCAAAAAAGTGAAATCCAGATTGTATTTCATTCCGTGGGGGTTTTGCCTTGATTTTGGTGGGAGCAGGATTTACCCTCAATGTATAAAATAACTACTGTGTAGAAATAGAATACTACTTATTCTTAGGGGATTTCTGTGTAGTACAACAGAGTATGATGCATGGAGTCATTTTGGGGTTTGACTCTATGTTGACACAGTTTGCTCACTCATTGGTGCTTCAGTTCCTCATACATAAAAGCAATAAAGATGCTTCCCATTTATAGTCAGATGTTTTGGGAACAGATCATAAGTACTGCAGTGCTGCATTATATAGATATTCATTAGAGCTATTTGAATGTTATAATCCAAATCCTGCAAAATTTTGACAATTTGGAGACCTGTCAGCATTCAACTGTGGAGATGTGCTATACTCAGTGCCTGTAATTTTGAGCCTATTAACCAAAAAAGAGAAATGATACTGCACAGTGTGCTGACAGTTCATCTTTTCAGCAAATGGCAATCAGAAGGAATCAACTAACAACCCTAAGATCTGCACATTAAAGGGCCATTTTTGTGCAGATTCCCGGAGTAGCACTGTACCTTTTTTAACTCATCCAGATGAGCATGTTTGGATCCAGAAAGAGAGCTAATGAAGGGCAAGCAGCAGGCCTGCTGGCTACGATGCTGTGAGACACTAACCCCAGTAAATATTGGAGAAAGGAGGATTATCCAGTGTAAAAAATCAGTATCATTATTAAATTGTTGTAACAATTTTAGGATGCTCTCAAGTGTGGGATCACCAGGACTATGTGTCTCCAGGCAGACCACATAAGAGGACCCGGTATTTATTTGCACCTTTCATGTGAAACAATTCTAAAGCACTTTATAGTTATTCCATGTATAGATTGCTGAGCTACAGTTCCAAACTGCAGCCAGTTCAGCAATCTTTCCATACTTGCTGCTTTACACAGTATTTTCATATGAAAGTGAAAGAGCACCTATTAAACTATAAAAAGGGTATGAGAAACTGTTGCAGGAGTCAGGTGCTGAAGAATGGTACTAGATAGTTCAGGGGCTTACTTTTCAGGAAGGTACAAGGAAGTTCTTATTTCTAAGGGCATCACCCTGTGAAGTACACTGTGGTTTCATCTAGAAAAGCATGTGAGTGTATGTATGTAGTCCCTCTGGTATCAGGATTTGTGTGGGAGACCTGTGGTTTTTCAGTAGGTGGTGTACTCCCCTGTTCTAGCAGAGAACAAGGAGAAATGTGTTGTGGAAGGTGCCATCTGCCAAATGTGATAGAATAGAATGAATTCAGGGGGTTTATTAAGCACGTGCTCCTGCTTCTTTACTGGAGCAGGGCCAACATGGTCAGTCTTTTATAGGCTATAAAGTGACCAAGAGCAGAAACTTTCACTTAATCTGAAAAACAGCAGTAAATCAGCTACTAATATTTAGTTTTCTTGCAGGCTGCATAAAATAATCTCTTTGTGAATATATGTGTAAAGTGAAAATTAGAAGTCTAACTACACTGATTGGACTTAATAACTTTTGCCATCTTTTTTAATATATGCAAAGTTAAGGGGATATAATAATTGAAATTCACCATCACCACGTGGTCATGGTTGTGACAGAAATGCATTTTCTGTAATTAGAGTATATCTAGTTACATTGTCTCTACCAAAAGGTGATTTGCTCTATTACTAGTGGCATTAGGCATAATGTTTTAAGAGCTTTAAAGCTGTAGTAAAGCACTTGGTGAATTTCCCTCTTTCTGTTGATAGAAAGAAGTCTTTTAAAAGCTAGGTCATAGGCTCATGTTTTGCTACATGCAGATGTGTAGATTTGTATGCTCAAATATAATCAATAATTTAAAGCATTTTTCTCATCTGTGCAAGGACTGGATTCTAACTGCAATTTTTGCTTGTCTCTCTGATCTTATGAATTTACTGCTCCTGTCAGCAGAGAGGGACTTGTTAAGCCAAAATTGTTTCTCCCAGAAAATACTAAAATAAAAAGATGTCATGAAAAATTACTTTAAATTAGCTGACATAGTCTGAAATTCCAGTGATAATGTCATTTAAAATTATTTAACTAGGATATCTGCTAAAGCAATATCCTTAAGTAACTATTCAAAAATATATCAAGACATAAGACACATAATATTGGTACTAACTAATTATATAAGAAAGAGTTACTTACATAATTTTTGATAACATGTTACCATGGTTTTATTCTGAAAAAGGCAACAAAGGAGAGTAAAATATCCAACGTAATATTGGCCTCTTTTATACATTTACAGCAAGAACTGATGACTGAGGGTGGCTGTGCTTTCCTAAATTTAGTAGGAGTGACAATCTTGTATGATATTTCTGACTGTGTAACTCAACCTTTCTCCGAGGCCTAAACAATTAATTGTTTCTTGTCTTATTTTATATTGATTGTTATTAATTCAAGGGGATAATTAGTTTTAAAAGATTACAAATGTACATAATGGAGACTGATGCAACTCTAAGAGACATCCTCCACAGGAAAACACCTAAATGGCGTAGAGTGGAGGCACTTTTTGTCCTTTATTGCTTTGTTGAGATAAATACTTTTGTAAAAATACAATAACAATTCAAAGGCTCAAATTTGGTTTTCCTTGAAGTTTGCCTGTAAAATGCTGTTGCTATCTGTGGGAGCAAGAGCAAGTCCTTTGTAAGCAATTTTCTGATTAAATTGATCCTGTTCTACAAGCTTGTCTTTCTTATCTGGAATAGTATTAATTTTTTGCAATAAAATATGAGTTGTTTGTAATATTTTGGAGTTGTTTCACTAGATTTTGCTTGGTGGAATTAAATTTTAATATTTTCTTCAATCAATGTCTTGTCTGTTATCTCGTCTGTTCTGTTTCTGCTTGGGGGCAGCTAGGGACTGTTGAATTTTTTACTACTGTGATTAACTCTTTTCATACTAGCAGCCTTCTGTTTCCAGAAAATGGTCAGCTTTTCTCAGAAATCATCTTGGGCCAAGGTGTGGATCTCAACACATTGTGATCATGAGGAATACTCAGTGCTTATGCTGTTAATCTAGACAATTAACTGTTGAAGGCAACATAAATCCTGTTTGGCTTTGACAGGCAAAGGGACTGTGTGTGTACTCCGAAGGGTATGAGTTTCTTGCCAAGTGGTGGGTATGTTTGTAGCTCTCCTACCTGCCAAAGGTCCAGTTGTCTTGCTTCCCTCACACAATTTTAAAAAAAATAACCAAACAATTCCCAAGCAACAGCTGCACAGGGAGTAGCTGCTATGAAGCACAACGGATTCTTTCAGAGCTGTGTGCCTGCCCATAGAAGCTGAGATCTAAGCCAAGCCTTAACTAGTACACTACATACACACCTGAAATAGTTACCATATGTCAACAACAGAATTATCACCATTACTGATATTGAGATGGAAAAGGACAATGAAGAAGCAGAGTCTGGGTTTATTTTGCAATTTTTAGAGAAAAGTAGTGCTAACATGAACCTCTGGGAGGAAGAGTAGTCATTGTAGCTATCATGGGACAAGTAACTGTCTTGATGGTGTGTAGCGTTGCTTTTGTGGATGTGTTTTCAGCATCTTTTATCCTTGGCACTTCTGACCACTTCGTAACTGTGGGCTGCACAATGCCCTCTGGGGAAGCCAGATCTGTACAAGGGGAGTCACAGGCAGACACAGAAGATCAAAGTAGGACATCAAGAGCATTCTGCTGGTGTTCAGCCCCACATCCAGCCAGATGCTGAGAGAAGGCATGGGGTAGATGATTTCCACAGGTCCCTTCCAAACCCTGCCATCTGTGATTCTGTGAAAGGAGGCAAGATAAGCTGTAGATTGCCCTGGGCTAGATGTGGAGCAAGACAATAAGCTCTCCATAGAGACATGCTTTATTTAGCAGAACGTGCTAAGACAGACAGTAATAGCAGACAGTGACATGGATTTAAAATTGTCTGAAAAGCCAATCTCAGAGAGTTTGGATCAGTGGCACAAAGTCTAGTAATGATCTGAATGATGGGGCAGAGCACACCCTCAGCATCTTGCAGAGGAAAAAACTGTGACGAGTGGCTGATATACCAGAGGGTTGGGCTGCCGTCGAGTAGGACCTTGACAGACTGGCAAAATGGACTGAAAGGAACCTCATGCAGTTCAACAAGGAGACGTGTGAAGTCTTGCACCTGGGAACAGCCGCATGCCTCAATATGGGCTGCAAAGCTGTAGAAAAGAACCTGGGGGTCCTGGTGGACACCGAGTTGAATATGACCCAGCAATGCACCGTTGCATCAAGAAGGGTAATACTATCCCGGGCTGCATAACGCAGAGCGTGACCAGCTGGTCAAGGGAGGTGATCCTTCCTCTCTACTCTGTACTGGGAGTGCTACATCCATGGGCTCCCCTGTACAACAGAAATGCAGAGCTACTAGGGGAAGTCCAACAAAGGGCCACTAAGATGATTAAGGGACTGGAGCATCTCTCATATGAGTGATTCTGTGAAGTTATCACACAAGAATTAATGGGTTGAGGACTAGAAAAAGTGGATCCTTAAATAAGGGGAAAATAGAGCAGAAAGTTCTGAGTAGAACGTCATGGTTTCCCTTAATAACACAAGGCAGTACAATGCTGGAAGAACTTGGCCCACATTTATGTCCGTTTCTGTTCTTTTCTATACTTATCTGTAATTGTCTGGAAGAATTCATTATAATTTTTTTTTTTTTTCTCTCTGGTATCTTAAGTCAATGCAACCAATCTCCCTTTGGGTACCAGTTCAAACTTTAATGGGTTATCTTTTCTCCTACATGTTGAAATCCGTGGTTGTTGCAGTCCTGTAATGGTAAAGTTCAGAAGAGCACCAAGGAAAGAATCACAAGTTGTATTATTCCAGTATGAGTCATCTTACTGTCAGAAACAAATACTCAGAATTTAATATTTAATCTTTTTATTATTATTTAAATTTTAAAGCCTAAAATCTGATTTTTTACAGGTAGAGGTTTAAATTCAAATTTCAAAAAGTACCTCCTAATTTTGGGTGCCTCAATTTGGTATTGCCAACATGAGGCCTTCCTTCTAAAGAGACCTGATACAGAACTGAAGATCATCTTTCTCCAAGATAGGTTCTTTAGGATTTCTTATGTTGGGAACCAAAGCCTGATAAATTTTAAATACACCTATTTATGATGTACATCAGTAGTAATGCAGATCCCAGCAGAATGAATGGGAGCCATCATTGTAAATGTCTAGTTTCTTATACATATCTGCAACCGGATTTTTGTCTTAAAAATGTTGTCCATTACTGTAGCAGGTATTCTAATGGAATTTCTGAAATGAGTTTTCAGAAGTTCTTGTGGCACAAGCAAGTCCAAATTTTAGATTTAATTACATTTCATTACCTTATGACTGAAAGTAAACTAAGCCTCCAGTGCCTTAGACATGTTAGGATTTCTTTGTTGCTGTGATGTTATCCTGGAAAATACATCTGTCAAAATGAACTTAATAAAATAACTGAGTTTAAAATAAGTTAAGTGAAAAATAACTTAATAATAATTATTTCATTTTCTATTGAACATTTTCTTTCATTGAAATAATTCTACATTTCCGGTAAGGCATTAAAGGGTAATCCTCTTTGAAAGTACTTTCCAGTGTTATGCTGTGGAAGTTTAACTGTAAAATGTAATGTTTAATTTAGACATTTCACTTTTCACTTGATTATATTTTTACGGAGTGATTTGTTATTTTAAAAAATGCATAATTCCGTATTGTGATTTCACTAGAATTATTTTATTACAGACAGATCCTACAGGACAAACTTCATCTCTGACACATGCTGGAGAAAATATTCTTAACAAGCTGACAAATTTGATCTGAGGAATACTTCTGGGCAAGTCAGCAGATTGACACCGTAGAACAAAAAGCTCAGGGCTCACTTCCCAAGGAAAGGCTCTCAGCAGGAGATATTTGTGTAGGACACCAAATGGCTTTCCTTGCCCTTTGAGTGCTGCACAGGGCACTCTCTACATCTTTAGGGTCTACTTTTGTCCTCTCATGCACAGGTGTCCCATGCAAGTCCTTGGGAATTGACCAAGGGCATCTGATGGCAAACATTGATTTTCCTTTTCTTCTTCATTAAAACATTTCTGAATATTGCCAGTTTTCTTAAGGTCCTTTGCTTGACCTGTGACTGCTAAACCCTTCCCAAAGGAGAAAAGAATATGTGCTATTCTTTTTCATTAATGTTTGCCCTTTGGAGCTGCTCTTGTACTTCAATCAGTTGATCCACTGAGGCATGACATAACCCCCTAAAACTCTGAACTTATACCCAGGTAAGAATCTGTGAATTTATTTTTCAGCCTTTAAAGAAAATTGTGGCAAACAAACATAAGTAAAAGATATACCCTGTCAAAGAAGTGCATGAAACAGTCTGTAGCACTTCAATGAATTTCACTAATTTTTTGGAGTTGGAAGGGACCATAGAGATCATCTAGTCCAACTCTCCTGCCAAAGCAGGATTGCCCAGAGCTAGAGCATGTTACTCAGGACTGCATCCGGGTGGGTCTTGAAAATCTCCAAAGAAGGGGACTCCACGACCTCCCTGGGCAGCCTGTTCCAGGGCTCTGTCACCCTCACTGTGAAGAAGTTTTTTCTCATGTTTGAGTGGAACCTCCTATGTTCCAACTTAGGCCCGTTACCCCTCGTCCTCTCACTGGCAACCACTGAAAAGAGTCTGGCTCCCTCCTCCTTCAAACCACCCTTTAGATACTTATAGGCATTGATAAGGTCTCCCCTCAGCCTTCTCTTCTCCAGACTAAAGAGCCCCAGTTCTATCAGTCTTTCTTCATAAGGGAGATGCTCCAATCCTTGAATCATCTTCGTTGACCTTCGCTGGACTCTTTCCAGTAGTTCCCTATCCCTCTTGAACTGGGGAGCCCAGAACTGATATAGAACACTTGATATAGACAAAACCTCAAGATCTTTTCAAAGTGACTTTACAGTCCCAGTAAAGAGGTTATCTATAAAGGATTCCAGAGCCAGAGAACGGTTGGTACTTGCAAGAAACCAACCACAAAGGTGTAAAGTAGCATGTAAGCAAGAGACAGCAAAGTAGCCACTGCCATGGAGGTACCAGATAGCAGTACTGAATAGTAATGGCAGGTACTGGGTGCCTTTCAGCTTGGCCTAGAAAAAAGAAGGTCAGTGTTAAGAGCACAAAGCTATTTTACTGACCATTTTCTTGAAAACAGCTGACTATTCCCTCAACTGTGTTCGGAGCTGGTGGTAAACAAGAACAGGAACAGAAAAGTGGCTTATGATGCTATTTGCTCATTGTGTCTGTGAAGACGAAAGCTGTTGAGGTCCTGGCTCAGCCTGCCTGGACCTGCCTTCCTAAGGGCTCTCAGAGGTATAAGGCCTTTGCACATTAATCCTTGGGTGGGAAAGTGTGCTCCTTGATTCGGGATTGCACATGATACACTAAAAATGTCACTACTCACAATGTCCCACAGGACTGTTTGACATTTCAGCTATATATGTTAGGACTTCCTTTAGTATTGTAGCAGCAGTTAGTATCCTGTGTGTGCTTAATTAGACAGGTCCTGAGTTTGAAGACTATCCTAGACCTCAGTACTACAGCATATCCTAACCAGATACTCCTCTGGTAACCATCAGCAATGTTGCTTTCTCTCAGCCACATTTTTTAATGTCCCATCTAGTTTATAAAATCTGGAAAGACTCCTTCATCTTCATGCCCTCGACACCTCAATACTAATTTACAAGTGAAATTAAACTGTTCCCATGATTTCTTGATTGATGTTTTATAAGTGATACATACCATTATGATACTGTATTAGTGATGGTTTATTTAAATTTGCACTTTGGTTTTAGGATGAGAAAACTGCAGTAATTATATTCTGACTTTTCACTAGATATAATTTTAACTTAATAATAATCTATTTCATTTTCTATCAAACATTTTCAACATTTCGTTAAAGTATTTCTACATTTCTGGTAAGACATTAAAATGTAATCAGGCAATCACTTAAAATACACTCTACAGCTAATCTTTTATCCTCAAACAAGATGAAGAAGCAGAAAAAGTAAATGCCACCAATAAAAAGATCATGGTAAGTCATTTGATATTGATACAATCATTAAAAACAAATTATTTAAAATCCTTTTTACTCAGCCTTAAAAAAAAAGAGTATTAAAATGTTAATCATATAATGTACTCTGCTGTTTCTCGGCTGGAGAATGAAATTCATAAGGGAAATCTCATGTAGCCTCACTGTATTATCTGTATAAAATAAGGGATGCTAGATATTGACATAAAAATCTAGAGGACAATCCCGTGTAATGAAAAGTGAAAAATAATACTTTAAAGAATCCTATGTAATTCCAGTCTCCCTAAAATAATCCCTGGTTTGGGACTATTAACTCTTCATATAACTAGGGTGACACCGAAAAATATAATTTCGACTCAAAATGAACACATGAAAGTAACTGAAATTCACAAAAGCCTGTCCTTAATCCATGCGGATTATAAATTGTTAGGAATGTACATGACTCCAGAATTCATTACCAGTCATAGCATGGCATCTGATGGTGCCTGAAAGACAACACGTTCCAATTAGAAGCATATGAGGTAAGAATGTGTTTGCCTTGCAGATGGCTCTAGCTAGCTAATGTATGCATTTCAGCTGTCAGAAGTTAAACTAGTTCTAAAATAATTTGAATTAGACTTCAGGGGAGGAAGAATATGCTAATTTTCTTTTATATTTTATCAAGCAGAGAATGCTTGCAAGAAGTTAATGTTACAGGCAATTTATAGCTCTATGTGGTTCTGTCTTAAAGAAGTGGACCCCACTTTTTATCTTTTTAAAGACTTGTGAATTAAATGAGCATGGAAGTTAATAGTTAGCTGTATGGTCACAGATTTTTCCAATGGACATAGTACAATTTCACATGAACAGCAATTGCATAACCTAGAAAATTCTCTGATAGTTTTGCGTTATACTTACCTAGGAGTTAAGGCTCCCAATGTAATTTTTATTTGTTGTCTATACTGTGACTTGAATTCTAAAGTACAAAAAAAATGACATAATGGCTGGCATTAAATTAGCAAGCTGTACTGGTATTTTTCTTTAATTCCACTTAAGACAGGAGTATAGTGTAGCAATAACAATACCAACACAATGAGATACCCTTCTCTTTCCTTATCTATTATTCCTTAAGCGCCTTATTTTCAGAGTGATTTGCAGGTCAAGTTCTCATTATTTTTAATCTGTAGAAGCAAGTTCTTCAGAACTTCCATTTTCAATGCAAAGTCTAGTAGCAACAATACTCAGAATGCAAAGCACTTAGAGCTCCCCAAATGAAAGGCACTTTAACAAGTGCAAGACAATATTACTATGTTAATTCAACAGGTTAACACATATTTTGGGAACAATAACTAAATTATCATTATTGTCATAATTTAATTCAAGGGACAGCCAAATTATACATGCATGGCTTGTGCAGCTACTAACTAAACGCTTTATTGACTTTAAAAAAAAAAAAAAAGGGCTGGTTTAAAATCACAGAATAATTTGGGAAGGAGGGGATCTTTAAAGGTCATCTAGTGCAACTCGCCCGACATCTTCAACCAGATCAAGTTGCTCGGAGCCCCGTCCAACCCGATACTGGACGTTTCCAGAGATGGGGCATTGGCCACTGCTCTGTGCAACCTGTTCCAGTGCTTCACCACCCTCAGCGTAAAAAATGTCTTCCTTGTATCTAGTCTGAATCTACCCTCTTTTAGTTTAAAATCATTACCCCTTGTTCTATCACAACAGGCCCTGCTAAAAAGTTTGTCCTCATCTTCCATATAAGCCCCCTTTAAGTACTGGAAGGCCACAATAAGGTTTCCCCAGAGTCTTCCCTTCTCCAGGCTGAACAATCCCAACTCTCTCAGCCTTCAGCACCTGGAGGTGCTCCAGCCCTCTGATCATCTTCGTGGCCCTCCTCTGGACTTATTCCAACAGGTCCATGTCCTTCTTGTGCTGAGGACTCCAGAGCTGGACGCAGTACTGCAGGTGGGGTCTCACAAGAGTGGAGTAGAGGGGTAGAATCACCTTCCTCAACCTGCTGACCATGCTTCTTTTGACACAGCCCAGGGTACAGTTGGCCTTCTGGGCTGCAAGTACACATTGCTGGCTCATGTCCAGCTTTTCATCCAGCAGTGCCCCAAATCCTTCTTGGCAGGGCTGCTCTCAATCCCTTCATCCCCCAGCCTGTATTGATACTGGGGGTTGCCCCAGACCACATGCAGGACTTCGCACTTGGCCTTGTTGAACCTCATGAAGTTCACATGGACTCCCTATTTGAGCTTGTCCAGGTCCCTCTGGATGGCATCTTGTCCCTCAGGTGCGTCCACCTCCCCACTCAGCTTAGTGTCACCTGCAAACTTGCTAAGGGTGGACTCGATCCCACTGTCTACGTCATTGATGAAGATACTGAACAGTACTGGTCCCAGTACGGACCCTTGAGGTACATCACTTGCCACTAACCTCCATCAGGATATTGAGCCATGACCACTACCTTCTGCATGCGACCATCCAACCAATTCCTCCGAATCTACTGAGCAGTCCACCCATCAAATCCATATCTCTCCAACTTGGAGAGAAGGATGTTGTGGGGGACTATTTCAAAGGCCTTACAGAAATCCAGATAGACAGCATCCATAGCTCTTCCCTTGCCAACTGATGTAGTCACTCCATCATAGAAGGCCACTAGGTTGGTCAGGAAAGATTTGCCCTTGGTGAAGCCACACTGGCTGTCTTGAATCACGTCCCTGTCCTTCATGTGCCTTAGCATAGCTTCGAGGAGGATCTGTTCCTTGATCTTCCCAGGCACAGAGGTGAGGCTGACAGGTCCGTGCTTCCCAGGGTCCTCCTTCCTACCCTACAATGTTTCCCTTTTTCCAGTCACCAGGCACTTCTCCTGACTGCCATGACTTCTGAAATATTACGGAAAGTGTCTTGGCTACTACATCAGCCAATTCCCTCAGGACTCCGGGCTGCATCTTGTCAGGTCCCATAGACTTCTATATGTTCAGGTTCTTTAGGTGGTTTCAAACCTGATCTTCTCCTACAGTGGAAGGGACTTTGCTCCCCCAGTCACTGCCTTGCTGTCCTTCCACTGAAGAGATGTGGGGAGGGAGACTGCCAGTGAAGACTGAGGCCAAAAAAAAAAGTAGTACATTTTACAGCATGTACTTCTTTACAAGAAGTTTAGCATTAAAAGTTTTTCAGGATTTGTCTGTGATCTACTAGGAAGAAGGAGATTTCTGGAAGATTTCCACTAGCCTCTGTGTACTGCTTAGCTAGGCACCCTCAGCAGGAAAAGGAGAAAATGCCTAAACTTTTAAATGGTGCAGACAGCAAGTTGCTTCAGGCAACAAATTATAAATCACAATGTGATTTATTAAATATTTTTCTGTTCTATATTCACAAGAATGTAGTTAATTTCATGTCTAAGCTTTTTAACCAACACAAGTGAAGAAAGCCAGTAGTTATTGCACAAACCTGAGAGTCAAGAAGCCTTTCTGTTGTCAGCATCACCAGTGATCAGCAATGTGATCATAGCAGTCATACAACTGCTTTTGTACAAAGGGATGCTTATAAGAACTGTTGAGCTGTCTCTTTGAAAAACACTATAAACACAATATAAGCTTTACATTAGAAAAACAGTGCAATTGTTATATATGGTGAATACAAAAAAAAAAAAATCCGAACTTTTTAAAGGTATTGAAACGACTGACTTTTTAGACATTAATAATAGGTAGATTTCAAAGGCAGGGTAACAAATTATTTCAATCATAATGAATTGTATAATATTTTTTTTAAATCTTCAAATGCATCAACAACTGTGATTCATTTATGTTTCTTCCTGAAAGGTAAAGTGGTGAGTCCAGCCTCTGCACAGTAACCTGGTTGCGATGCAGCTAACATAAAGGACTTGAAAAAGAAAACATCAAGTCCTAGAAAAGAGAGTGTTCTGAACTGGTAAGGATGAAGTCATGTTTCAGCAATGGAAGTCATCAACCAGCCCCTTGTTTTTAACCCACTGTTATGGACAAATCCAGTCTCCCACCAGTCCTTTTTCTGTGTCACCGCAACAGCCATACTGCATCTGAAATTGCTGTGCTTTACTCCCCTTTTAGTGCAGGAATCCTCCCAGGGAGTAGAGCCAGCATAGCTGGCTGTATGCAGTACTGCTTGGCATTAGGAAATCATACAGATGGCAGGGAGTGTGGTCAGATGACTCTTCAAACTGCCTGTGCAGTGCCAGAACAGGCTCTAGGTGACTGTGAAAAAAGTGGAAACTGAGTGGTTGCATCTTTCCAAATATTTCTCTTTTATTCCCAGGAAGGAACTGTAACATGGAATGAATTAGTCCTATGCTGTCCTGGACACCTAATTCCCCTTAGAATAGCAGTTTCTGCTATGTATAATGGTACATACGCTTATCATGGATGACACTAATCTTTTTCTACAGCTAAATGAATCTATGATTCTATTTTAGCTTAAATACATTAAGTGCAGGAGATGGAGTTTCTAAATTCCTGGTTCGCAGAAACTCGATCTTTAAGTTACGTGCTTTAGACTGGGGTCTACGGGAGAAGGGGAGAAGAGGCAAATAGCAGTCTTGGGTATGCCTTTCACATTTTAGGGGCTGTTACCCCAAGTCACCCTATGACTATTGGGAGTCCCATTGTCCTGTATCTAATCTTCTCTACTGTAGATAGAAGAAATTCTATCTAAGTCCTATTTTTAATTTGTTCCCTTTGTAAATGCCTAACTTGAAGATCTGAGTAAGTTGACAGACTGAGCCCTTTTTAGTCATGATCCTTCATGAATCCAGCTCCTAGAAAACAACTTTGTTTACTTCCGAAAATAAAACCCCAACATTTCAATCTTCTAAAAGCAGCAGCAACTTGATGACCTCAGTACATTCTGTGAGGTCCTGTAAAAACGAAATAGAGTTAAATGCAGCTAAAACCACTTTCTATTTAAAAACTCTTAGTATTTAATTAATGCAATAGTCTGTATGAATGTGCTTACTATTTTTTTTTATATGTTGCTATATATAAGGAGAAGGTATAATTATAGTACTAATCATATTAAAACCACAGTAAATCAAAGTAATACCTGATTAAAACTCTGGAGACACTTCTGTTTTAAATAGTCATAAGGAAAAATATTGGGGTGATGAGTGGATTGAGACCAGCTCTGAAGAAAAGGACTTGGGAGTACTGGTGGATGAGAAGCTCAACATGAGCCATCAGTGTACACTTGCAGCCCAGAAAGTCAACTGTACCCTGGGCTGCATCAAGGGTGACCAGCAAGTCGAGGAAGGTGCTTCTGCCCCTCTACTCTGCTCTTGTGAGACTCCACTGGAGTGCTGTGTACAGCTCTGGGGCCCCCAGATGTAAAAAAGACATCAACCTGTCAAACTGAGTCTAGTGGAGGGCCACAAAGGTGATCAGGGTGCTGGAGCACCTCCCCTGTGAAGACAGGCTGAGAGAGTTGGGGTTGTTCAGCCTGGAGAAGAGAAGGCTCTAGGAAGACCTTATAGCAGCCTTCCAGTACCCAAAGGGGGCCCAGAGGAGAGATGCGGAGGGACTCTTTATCAGGGAGTGTAGCGATAGGATGAGGGGTAATGGTTTTAAACTAAAAGAGGGGAGATGTAGATTAGATACTAGGAAGAAATTCTTTCCTGTGAGGGTGGTGAGACACTGGAACAGGTTGCCCAGGGAAGTTGTGGATGCCCCATCCCTGGAAGTGTTCAAGGCCAGGCTGGATGGAGCTTTGAGCAACCTGGTCTAGTGGGAGGTGTCCCTGCCCATGGCAGGGGGGTTGGAACTCAATGATCTTTAAGGTACCTTCCAACTCTAACCATTCTATGATCTTTTGGAATGTTTGCCATTTCGACGTTAGTTTATACTAATTGTCTAAGCATCCTCCTGCAATTGTTACTGTAGTCTACATAAGCATTAGTATGATTGTACTAGTTATTATTTTATTGGAAACCAGAAGATTTGCTATTTATTTTTACATTGGTAAATATATTTCTTATTTAATATTATAAGCAAATTCATACATGTTAACACTTTCAAGTAATGGACTTCAAAATTAATTGAAATTTTCAAAAACATTTAAGCAAGAATCGGAAAAAGTTGGAAAAGCCACCAGCAAAACTCAATTACTAAATGTCTGAATATTTGTTTTTCAATTTTTTAAAAATCTTTTTAAAAAACAAGAAAATATGTTTCTCTTGTCAGATAATGGATGAATGAAAAAAAAGTTCAGTATTTATTTCCAATATATGTTAATAACAATGAAAATTTTCAACTTTATTTGAAAGAAAACATAAAATAACACAACATAATTATGCTGAGCATTCATTAAGAAAATGGTGTTTGACATTACCAGTTCATAGAAGATACAGCTTTTAGGTACTGTATTACTCCTGATGATGTTTATCACATTCTGTGAGACCCAGAGTTTCTGTGGGCCTTGCTGAGAGCCATGGGGAACACATACAAAACCTCCTCTCTCACCATTCTAAGTTGTCACGAGTGTGCATTTTCTAGGAAATGTGACAAATCCTTCCTTCTATAGCAGGCACTGCATTCACTGATTTTTTTTTTTAACTGTACTTTCTTCAAAGTCTGGTGGCAAATTCAAAAAATGTTATAATAAAGTCATATAATGTAAATTTTATTAAAAAATGGAAAAAAATAATGATATGAAACACTGATCATTTAAACAGCTTAAATGTTAATCTGATTGTTAACTGATATTAACTCCGTTATATTTAATAAAAATTTTAAACCCCAGGTTTTTATTAAATCCTATAATTTTGTTAAATAATCCAAGCTTCATGGACTGCTAAGAACATGATTGTGGAATTGCCGTTTGTTCAAGGTTTTGCAGGATGAACTATTCATTGCCAGGTCTCTACTTTCAATCTTATGCGAACGAGTTGAAGCTAAAAGTTAAGCTTCAACTTAATTACTACTGCTTTTTGCTAGAGATTTCCTACCTGCCAGTTAGTTACACACAGTGCTGTTTTAAAACTTTGGCCCTCAAATCCACAGCTTGAACGAAGATCTTAACAGGAGTTCTACACATCCTACCTGTTCCTTCAGAAATACCATCAGCGCACTGTGCGGTGAGTACACTAGAGATCTACATACACACAGGGTCCACGCACGTGAGCATGTAGTGCCAGGAGCTTTTCAAAGTTTAAAAATTTCTGCTGATCCACAGACTGAGGACAGTACACATATAGTGCAAAGTGAATATCAATTATTCTAATAGAAGTCATCAGTGAGTTTGAATCGTATGACAACGAGAGGTGAGAGGGAGAATCGTGAAAAAGAGTAATTTATTTTTTATTTTCTGTGTGAGGAAAAAGAGCTTAAATCTGTTGTGGTGATAAGGAGGGAGCCAGTATGGGATTCAAAGAGGAACAATAGGCTGGCTTGACCTGTATGCATGTATCAGGGAACCCATTAGGGAGCCCTAGCCCACTGTTCTCATGGGCCACTTAAAGTAATGAGGGGCAGTTTTATCTTTGGACAGGCTGTGAATACGATGACTCTTTTCTGCACCCAACACGCCTGCTGCAGCAGGATCAATAAGGAAATGTAAGGAAGATATCAATTAGGCCACTTTTATTATCCATCAAAAGACTCTTGTGCTAGGAGTAGGTCCAACAGAAAAAAAGGTTACATTTTTTCATGGGCTTTTCAAAGAGAGAAAAATGAGAATAAAGCAATTCACACAGTGTTCGGAGATAAAGAGGCATAGCCAGTGAACCTATGGGAGTACAGTCAAAGAAAAGACTTAGATGGAAAATTAGGAACCCCTGTTTCTCCCACTGAACTTTGAGACATCTACTTTCATCAGAAATTAGATCATCATTGCATTATCTTGAGCTCTCCGTTGTGGAATGTTAATAGTGTTTCTAGGTTTTGTTCTGTGGCTTTGACCCGATTTCCTTCATACTTTCTCAAAACCATCTACTCCCAATAGAATTTTTGAAACCTTTACAGATATGAGCTTATAAATTACTTCGGCAAATTACAAATAGAAGGGTTTAGCTAATGTGAATGCTTTAAGATAGACTTTTTTGTGGTACTTGGTGCCATTCATAGGAGCATGTGACCCTTTTCTGGCTTATGTAGTTTAGATATGTGAATATGGTTTCAACTAACTTTGCTTTTCACACCGTTCTTAGGATCAAAAATATGTATGTAACAAGTGCCTATCCCAGAATGTCAGGTAGACTTCCCTATCCTATTCCAGCAGAGAAAAAAACAAATTTGGTATTGCATCTACTACTATGTGACTTCTCTGTCCTGCTGTGCAGTCAGTTTAAAAACCACGCACCATATTCTGCATGTCCTGCCTATGAAGCAATAAATATTCTAAATAAGAGACATTATTGCAAGTTCACAAGGTGAGACATATGATTCAAATAAAAGACAGCATTTCTTCACATATATATCCGAGACCCTCGGAAGAAGCTGATCCAACAGTGGCTGATGGAGGAGGGTGATTTGGGCGTAGTTTCCAAAAAATTTCAGTTATCCACGAACCCCCCGCTGGGAGACTGGTCCATAGAGGTGGAAGTGAACGTGAGTATTAACGCTGCTGGGTCACAGAGAGATTTCATTTCTCCCAGTAGATGAGAATAAAATTGTTTTGTGAGTCAAAACCAGAAATAAGCATAAGAAAGAAGACGAGAAAGTCTGTCCCTCATGGCAAACACAAGATATTATGCAAACTTCACAAGATTTTCAGCAGTATCAGGGTAGGTTTAGACTGGACACAAGGAAGAAATTCTTTACAGAAGGAGTGATCAGGCATTGGAATAGGCTGCCCAGGGAGGGGGTTGAGCCCCCATCCCTGGATGTGTTTAAGAGACGATTAGATGTGGTGTTGGGGGATATGGTGTAGGGGAGGACTTTGTAGAGTAGGGTAGATGGTTGGACTCGATGATCCCAAGGGTCTTTTCCAACCTGAATGTTTCTATGATTCTATGATTCTATGATTCACAGTCTTTTGGGCATAGGAAAAATTGAGCAAGATTCAAGACAGCCAGTATTAGAACATGCCATAAACTGTTCATTAAAGTGCAAAAACGTAGATGTTAAAGATTAATGCCTCACTTCTTGTGTTTTGCATGTCTTCGACTAAAGGAGAACTGCTTTCTGGACAATTAAAGGTCCTGTCTTAAAGTGTCTGTAAGCAAATTCTATTTTTTAGATTTTTCTTCTGCATCTCAGACTTGGGACAAGGGCATAGTTTATTGATATGAAAATAAGAATGTGTTTCAGTCTGTAAGGTTCATGAATAGATGGCAAAAGTCTCTTACAGAGAAGACCTTTAAGTTAGTATAGTAGTCATCTAAAGAATCCAGCATGCATCCCTTCTCATAAGTAAATAGTGTTCTGAAAGAAACAGCTTTATTCAAGCATCAATGAGAAGAATCTAAAAAAAACCTGAAGAGCTGTATTCATGGCTGTAAATAACAAAATCTTAGGTGAGATTTCTCATAACTGCCCAAGTAAATCAGGACTTAAAATCCACATATCCAACTTCAGTCTCAGGTGTATCAAAGCTGAAGAAGGTCTTCCAATCACAATCTGGTTTTACCTGCTTTTAAAGCCTTCTTTTTGCTGTTGAAGCTATTTTAAATTGATTCCAACTTTTGTGACCATGGAAATCCCAGTAAAACAAAACCTTTGTCACTGGTGCCTGGAGGAGATAGATACAATCTTTGCTCTTTCCGAATGTTTATGGACGTTTATGAGATGTTTATGAGAGGCTAAGAAAGAGAAGGAGAGAGATGGTGACAATGGCAGGATACATCAGTAGACCTACATCCTGCAAAAATAATTGTGTCACAGACTCTTTGTGAGAAGAGGGGACTTTATCAGAAAGGCTTTTGTCCTTTGAAAGCCTTACATGCTAAATCCAAAAGCCTTTGTATGTTAAACCACTTTCCTACAAGGGGACTAGAGATTCAAAACAGAGTCTTTTCTACCTCCTCCATTCTCATGTCCCTTCAGAAAACCATCACTACATGCCTTGCAAGAGTGATCACTCCAAAACAATCAACTGTGAATAATCTATGAAGCAGCTTGTGTCTGAGGAAGTGTTACCATATTCATAAAGTAGCTGCTCTGCGGATTTACAGAAAGCTGTCACAGATCTTTCCTGCCTATTCTCAGCTGCACTCTGATAAAGTTCCCATAGACTAATGTCCTAATATTTTGTAATTTTGGTATTATATAGGATTATTTGCATTATTCAAATTCCCAGTACACTGGATGGTTAAAAGATCACCATAAGAAACAAGTCTCCGAGAGAAATAGTTATACTATCATTTATGACAGTTCTGTAAATGTAGACATTTAAATGTATACTTCAAAATTACTTTGAATCGCAGTGTTGCCAAAGCATTAGTAATAAAACTGTTTGATTTTTTGTTTAGCATGAATTTTTTATTCATTTGAAAAGTGAGTTGAAATTGCTTGGAGCTACCTTCTCAGAAAACTTCCAGATTGAACATGTACATTTTGCATGCAAATAAGACTGAGAGATTGTGGCTACAAATAGCTATACTTAATTTGAATATGCAAAAATAGTACTTGCATGTGTGAACTTTACCAGAAGATGAGTAAAAGAGTTTAAAAAATAGGCTTGATATCTGTGTTTTTTTAATCTTTTGTAGGATGGCAAGAGTATTTATCAAACTAAAGACACATAGGAATATTAGAAAATGAAGAAATTTGAAAATTGATGGAAAAAAAGGGAAAAGAGTCAAATTATAATCCGGTATAATCTCATAATTCAGAAATCAATCAGATTGCACTTTATGGGAATAAAGCTTCACAAGCATGAATAATAACAATGAACATATCACAACTTGCATTGGCCAAGTATTTCTTAACAGCAAGTTGGTAGACTTTACTTTCCTGCAGATACAGTCCTTGATTTTTTACTGAGTTTCCTACAGTTCTGTGTCCTGGTTCTGCATTGGATGAAGTCCAAATTCTATTGCTGCTACCTGAGGAAATCTGAAAGTTAAGAAGACAAATACTGGGTAGGGAAAAGGAATAAATCAAATTAATGAACCATTCAGGACACTGCAATGAGAGCAGACTCAGAGCAAAAAAGACATTGGTCTTAAAATAACAAGATTAATAAGATCATACTTGCAGCAAGCATCTTACAATTATAAGGGTATTTGAGGCAACAGCTGTTACTTTTCTTGCCAACAGTACAGAACTGATCATCTATGTTAAGACACTACCACAGGTATCTGAGATTTTATTCCAGGTTTTATATTTGCATAATATAGTAATAATATATGAAATGTTTCATGTAGAGAAGTAATCATCATACTTTGTGCCAGTATGACACAAGATTTGTGAGACCATTATCAGCATTATGTGAAACTGTATGAAACATTTTAAGTGTCTAAGACAACTAATATTTTCATACACAGATAGAACAGACTGGCTGATCACTCTGCAGATTTTCCATCAAGAGCTGGGTGCCTGTAAAACTCCTTTTGAAAAGCTTCCAATAGCTGTCACCCTGTAATTTTGACTACTAGCAGTGGATCTACAACAGGGAGGACAGCAAAAAGGTCATCCATAATAAAAATAAAAATGCTGGGTGACTCAGTTTAAAGAAAGGGCATATAGAAAATCCTAACAGAAAACAATTGTATTTCCTGCAGGATTTTCCTTCTATAAATATTTGGCTAAATAATACATCATCTTGATGTATTGAAAAATTTGCGGTTAGCTGTGATTTGAGGTCATGTTAAATATGAAAGAATGTGTGCTAAAAAGTTGTTCAAATAACAGTGATGTAGGAGTCAATACTGCAAAGATGTATACACATAATTAACTTGATGTGCATTAAACATCGTTATAAAATTAAGCAAACTTGTTGATTTAACAATGATAGTTAGAGGTGTGTTGTTTCTTTTTTTTTTAAATATTGTATACTTTAGTAGATTGAGAAGCCTAATCTTAATTGTAATCCATTCCATCATAAAATAAAACCAGTTTAAAACCAAAGCCATCTAGGCTCCAGGTAAAATGTTGATTTAAAAAAACAAAACAAAACAAAACCCCACCAATAAAACCCCCAAATACTAGTACCAAATACTAGTATAAAGAGAGTAATTATTAGCTAGGAAGAACAGGAAAATAGATCTAGCAACACCACCAAAATTGATTGTTTATGAAGACTTGTAGAAACTTTGATTTTGATTTAAAGCATATATGGCAAAACCAATTGCTCTGCAGATTTAGTAAGATCAACGTTTTGTACGTAGGAAATGTGTTCTCAAGTTGCTTCTTATTTGATTGAGAGTGGAAATAATCGCAAAAATATGTTTTTTGTGAGATTACAATGAGGGTTTCACTCAAGCTATTTTGTCTCATTACAGTACGGCTGTACTTTAAGTAAGCATCCTTCTTCACTCTTACTATATTTGCTTTACAAACACAATATGCTTGATTTCTGCCTCGGATAACATATGCTTTAAAAGACAAAAAAAATAAAAAATAAAAACAGCAACAGAGACAGAGAGTGTACAGAATAGCAGATCTTTCAAGCAATGGGAATCACCACTACTATCTAACCTGTATATACCAATTTTTAAATTAATTCTGATAAGACTATGTGTTCATATATGCTTTAGGACGTATGTTATTGTACTTCAATCACAATCTAAAGCAGTTAGTTTATGTGATTACTTCACACGTTAACACACTGATATTTTCAGCATGTTACACATATGTAACATACTTATGTTTACATGATATATAAAGCATTAAGACTTGGTTTAACAATTTTTTTTTGCTAGCTTTAAGTTCCTGATTTCTTCAGAGGTTTCTTTTCATCTAATATAACTGTCTTTGAATGCTCTATTTTGTGTTACAAATCCCTGATTTGTGGACTTGTTCTTACTCAGATATTTTGGAAGGACTACCCCAAACCAAATAATTAAGACACATCTCCAAGGTTAAATATTAACATATTCTAAACACTTTGGATTACCAAACATGTTTTAAATGGTGACCTGAAGTAGCTAGTGCTACATCAGCATAAGCATCTTCTAGTACTGCATTGGCTATAGGATTTCCTAGACTACTTTCTGCTCTTCCCACAGCATTCATACAACTATCTAGCTGTGTATCAGCTGGACAAAGAACTAATTCTAAAAAATGCTGAGTAATACAGTTCCGAATATATTATTTTTACATACATTCCTTAATTCTAGAAATTTTTTTCAAAGAACAGATTTGGTTTGTAATTTTCAGTGGAAAAAGAAAAACTTAAAAATGTGTATTATCCCTTCAGTCCCATAAATCTGAATAGACACATAGGACATCATTTGTTTTGGCCTTAATACCAACACTTCTAATGCCCCCTAGATTCCCCTAGATTCCCCTTTACATCCATGCTTATGAGAATTTAACAATACCAACAAAACTACAAAATACATCTTTGGAGTTTATCTAAGTGGAGGTAATTCCAGTCTACACTTTCTTCTTGCTATATCTGGTATAAATGATTTGCAGATAATGATAGTGGACAGCAGAAGTGATCGAGACCTGCTGTAAGATGATAAAATTGAGACATTCCCACAAAAGTAATAAACACAGTTCTATCCGTCATTGTCCTTAGGAGGAAAGTTGACTGACTGCAAGAGACGATTTTGTAGGTGACTGAATTAGGGGAGCTTGGTCTCATGCAGAGAATCATTTCTCAAATGCAAAGGATATCCATGATTTTACTTGCGAGCTTTGAAAGTCAAAATTAGCCTTTTTTGTTTTGTGTTCCCTTTGCAAATGGAAAGGTAAAAGGATTCAAATTATTGTACAAAATCCTATAAGAAGACTGAGAAGAATTTAGCCAGAACCTGAGAATACATGATAACAATTGATAACCATGTACATGAAAGTAACAGGTTGTAGCTTGTTGCTTAAACAAATTCTTTGGAATCATCATCACCCACATGCGTTTCCTGAGAAATTTGATTCACTATTCTCTCAGTCAAATGTTCAAAACAAATTAACCCGTGGTCAGCAACAGAAATGTTTCTGCAGTTTAAAGACAGTTCAGATCAGGGATTTCAATCAACTTCACAGTCAACCTAGCTTTAACAGTCTCAAAGTTTTACTGTAATTTGTGCTAGTTTTTAGCATCTCTTGTGAATACCAATGATCTAACTAAAATTGTCTTGTGATCTCCAGAGTGCCCTCAGGAGCAGAGAATATAGAAGATGTCATGCTACTACAGCGTGGCAAAGACTGCTTTATAGGAATGTACCTGTGGTTGTCTGTCAATACCACCAGTGCTACATATCAGAGAAAATAGCTTATTTAAATTTAATATTTTGTCAGAAATATTTTATTCACAATAGGAATGCACTATGCAATGCAACATAAGGGATTTAAGTATAAAGCTCTAGGGGTTGGAATGTTACAGTAATGCTACTCTATTACTAATAAATACCTATAATAAAGGAAATTCTTATGGATAGACACCTTCCAATTAGAAAGTTCCAGCATCCATTAAACAGAATGTTATTGAATGCTGCATTCTTTCACTCTGCCATTAATTCTAACTGTTGAATGAGTAGCTGTCAGAGTCAAGGATAAATTAATTCGTATTAATCAATATACCAATCATATAATTCATATATAATTCATACCAATCATATAATTCAGAGGGCCGTGCTGCCATCCAGCGGGATCTGGACAGGCTGGAGAGCTGGGCAAGGAAGAACCTCATGAGGTTCAACAGGGATAAGTGTAGGGTCCTGCACCTGGGAAAGAAGAATGTTAGGCATCAATACAGGTTAGGCATGGACCTGCTGGGGACAAGCTCCGAAGAAAAGGATCTGGGGGTCCTGGTGGACAATAAAATGACAATGAGCAAACAGTGTGCTCTTGTAGCCAGGAGGGCCAACGGAATCCTGGGCTGCATAGGGAAGAGTGTGGCCAGCAGGTCGAGGGAGGTCATTCTCCCCCTCTACTCTGCGCTGGTGAGGCCACAACTGGAATACTGTGTCCAGTTCTGGGCTCCCCAGTTCAAGAGGGATAGGGAACTACTGGAAAGAGTCCAGCGTAGGGCCACAAAGATGATTCGAGGACTGGAGCATCTCCCTTATGAGGAGAGGCTGAGAGAGCTGGGACTCTTTAGTCTGGAGAAGAGAAGGCTGAGGGGAGACCTTATTAATACCTATAAGTATCTCAAGGGCGGACTGAAGGAGGAGGGAACCAGACTCTTTTCAGTAGTTGCCAGTGAGAGGACAAGGGGTAATGGGCACAAGTTGGAACATAAGACGTTCCACTTGAATATGAGGAAAAACTTTTTCACAGTGAGGGTGACAGAGCCCTGGAACAGGCTGCCCAGGGAGGTCGTGGAGTCCCCCTCTTTGGAGATTTTCAAGACCCGCCTGGATGCCATCCTGAGTAGCATGATCTGACATGCCCTGGGTGGTCCTGCTTTGGCAGGAGAGTTGGACTGGATGATCTCTATGGTCCCTTCCAACTCTAAAAATTCAGTGAAAATTCAGTGAAATTCAGTGAAATATGCCACATAATTCATATACTATTCCCAATTAATTTTCTCAAGAATTCAGGAACTACCACATAGAGGGATGTCAAGGGTACTGTTTTTTACTATAAGCTTTCCTATATTCTGCAGATACAATAACATTTTAGGATCAAACTAGGTAATTGACAAGATGTTTAAATGCCATTTTCATAGAAGTTAAAACTAAGTTTTACAAGGTGATCTCTTTTAATAGTAAACAACTCAGGGATGCACTAGAGTAACCTTTCATTAAAAATTAAACTGAAACAATTTTTAAAAAAATAAGCTACATTACTCTGTGGCCCAAGTTACTGAAGTCAGTCGTGTCAGCATGAAATATGGATGTCAATTCAAGATAGAAAGGAAAACTAATTCACAAATTCCTGTTAAATATAAATCTAAACTCTATTTATAAAAGCAGGAAAATCCCATGACCACAATGTAAACCCAGCACAGTTAATTGCATCTGGAATAATTCAGAATATTGGACACAGAGTGATTTGCAGCTTCCCACTTGTAGCTATTGTAGACACACTCTATTGTAAAGGACACTTTTGTTTCCCTATTTCTTTCAATTCACAACTTACCTAAGTTAAAAAAAATCATAAATCATTGTCATGGTTGAAAGAGTTGACTTTGTTGTTAGCAGCTGGTATAGTGCTGTGGTTTGGGTTTGGGATGGCAGTACTATTAACTCTGCACTGGTGTTTTTCGTTGTTGCTCAGCGCTCAAGGCCTTTTCTGCTCCTCACCCCACCCCACCAGCCAGCAGGCTGGGGGTGCACAAGAAGTTGGGAGGGGGCACAGCCAGGACAGCTGACTCCAACTTACCACAGGGATATTCCATACCCTGTGACATCTTGCTCAGTACATAAAGCTGTGGGAAGAAGAAGGAAGGGGGATACGTTTGGAGGTATGGCATTTTGTCTTCCTAAGTAACCATCATGTGTGATGGAGCCCTGCTTTCCTGGAAATGTCTGAACACTTGTCTGCCAGTGGCAGGCAGTGAATGAATTCCTTCTTTTGCTTTGCTTGTGTGCACAGCTTTTGCTCTACTTGTTAAATTGTCTCAATATCATATCACATCAATATCACTTTTACTCTTCTGATTCTTTCCCCCGTCCCAGCTGAGGTTGGAGTGAGTGCACAGCTCTATGGTGCTAAGTTGCCAGCTGGGGTTAAACCATGGCAATCATCCTTATGGCAGCATTTTTTTATGAAGCCTCAAGAAAAAAAGTATACATTTAATGCCCAGCCAGATAGCTGAGGTAAAAAAAAAAAAAACTCAGCTTAGTATGATTTTATTTTCTACATTGAACATGAAAGAATATGGAGTAAGGAAAAAAATCATTCTCAGTATCCTATAAAAAACACTAAACAGTTCAACAGTAAGCATAAGACACACTGGCCACAGTATTCTCAAGTCTGTGTATGTTACAGAATCCTAAACAAAGGCAGCAGTAAATGGGCTTTTGGTTCAAATCCTGGGTGTAATACTGGTGTGGTCCCTGAAAAGGTCCCTCTTCAATGAATTATCCTAGAGAGTTCTGGATGCTAAGCTGCTTCTGCAGAGGATTTAATTGCTAAGGGCAGAATCCTACATACTTATTAAACTTGAAATAATACTAACATGAGCAGAAGGCTCTTCAATACAAAAGTGACTGTTAGAGTGTACACAAGCAGATTTTTATGGGTACAACCACTTATGGTACTTTTCTTTGAAAAATATGATCTTTTCATGTTCCATGCTGTATATATTCTTGTTTTGGAGTATAGGTAAAACAAGAGCAGAAAACCAAATTTGATTATAAGGAATTAAATTTACTTCCTAAAAATTAACTAGCATCTGAGCTTTGCAAAAGAATAACCAAAAATAGTAAGAACTGAAAAAAGACCAGCTGACCTCATCCTTCCACCCAACTGACTGAAAGGACAGATATGTTTAGAAACACAAAGCAAAACAAACAAACAAAAATCCATAAGGAGGAAGAATCATCTACTTGACATATTTTTGCTTTCTCTTTGGGCTCGTAAGAAGCCTTGTGCTGTCTTAACAACCTTAAAAGCCCTTTGCCTTATTTCTATGGGTAGTTGCCAAACAAAGTAGCTTGTGTCTCATAATTTCCTGGGTTACCACACTGCTGTTTTCAGTAGCCAGTTTTGTTGTCTGATATCTCTGAAACTATTTGTCACAATCTCATTCGGGAGTCTGAACACTTGCTGCCCACATCAAAAGCAAAGTCTGTTTCAACTAAGAGTCAATTACTCTGTTTATTAAACAGTGTATCTTTACAAAAGCACACTTTGTATGGTTTGCCTGTTAATTATGAAGCAGAATGCAGACCAAATCAAAAATCTTGCATAGACTTAAGTGGTCTTGGACATGTCCTGTGAAGTAATGGTCCCATAGTTCCTACAAGTACCACTTAGATTAGAAATTAGCTGTTTTCTTTTCTTGAGAAGTCACTGTTGATTGGTGAACTTATATTATGGCCCCATAGATCTGGGATTAGCTTTTCCTTTTATTTCTGCAATCTTAGAGGCAAACTTTGACTCTTTATTCACCCTTGAAAAGGATATTCCACTTGCAGAGGGACATTCTGGGGAAGAGCCTGCAAAAGTGCATGCCCTACATCCTATGAATCCTATGAAGCTGGGCTCTGCAGAGCACAGACATACTGTGGTACACGTCTTATAGGGACTGGAAGAGCCACAAAGGTGCTACCACTATACAAATCATGCACTTGTCCTGCTGTGACAAGGGCTATGCTGAAGCTTTCAGAGCACTACTTCAGCCCCTGGATCAGAGCAACATGTTTCTACCCATCATATCAAGAATTGAGGCTGTGTTGACAATGCAAAGACCACAGGCTGCTTTAAAGGTAAGAACACAAGGTTCTGCCTGAGACAACTTATAACCAAAAAGCTGCAGATGACCACGCACAACTATGAATAAACCCACAAACCACAGGTATTTTGAAATTCAACTTGTCTTAGGCTTATTTACGAAAGACTGCAAATGAACAGCACATTTAAAACAGGAATCGTGTATTCCTTTTTTCTACACACAAAGCTGATGGATTTAAGCAATCTCCACTAAAAATAATAAGTGGATTCAAGGAGTCAAACTCTTTTTTATCTGTTGGAAGTCTACAAGGAGAAAAAAAAAAAAAACAAACACAAAACCCAGGCCCACTTGCCATACACTTGCTGCTGTTCATCCATACTTGTAGCTTCCTTTTCACTGCTGAATTAGTAAAGCTTTCATTTGGCATTTCCTCAAAATAACTGAAAATATTTACAAATAAAACAGATGAACAATGTTTAGAATGCTCCTTTTTTTTTTTCAAATGTCAATAGTAGGTGTTCTCTGAATAGAAAGGAAGGGGAAAATAGAAAAAGACTACAGGGAAAACGTGGACTTGCTCTTTTTCTATGTCCCACTGACTTGCTTTTTCTCACTCTGAACTTCACTCTTAAATAGCTGCTCTCTTATCACTTTCCATTTCACTTTATTTCATCATTCATAAGCATTTTTTGTTGCATTTCAGCTTTTTCTGCTTTGTTTCTTCATGTTAGTGTATGTTTCTCCTTTTCTTATCTTTTTTTTCTTCCTTACTTCTTCAATACTCCTATTTTTAAAAGCTGTACAAATTTCTGGAATATTTAATAGCGCCGATACTGATGTCATTAAATCACTTCCTTAGTGCTCTGGTGGGAAGAGTATTTCCAGTAACTGAATGCTAAGAAATGCTTGCAGCAGTACTGAATTTGAGAAGTGGAAAAGATATTGAAGTAGTAGCAAATACAGTGGAAAAAATTATCTGTCTCATGAATTGACAAATAAACTTCCAGAAATGACAAAACCTTTCATAAGACTGAGGAAGGTTTTTACCTTGTATAGGAAAATTTATAAGTTCATATTTCTTATGAAGCTGACATGATATTTTTGTAATTCCAAAAAGCCATAGTGGAATAGAGCTCAAAAGGACCTTGAGGAGTCTATAATCAAATTTCCCTCCCAAGGGGTGATTAACAACTTGTGCATAATTTCTGGCAGAAGGTTGTCTATAATTTTCTTAAAAACCTTCAGTTAAAGTCTCCTGTGGAAATCTAATCCAGTCCTTCACTATCCTTAACATTAAAGAGAATTTTCAATATAACCTGAATATTCCTGCTGAAATTTATTATGTATTTCTATGATGCCAGAAAAAATAGTCTATTCCTTTACTGCACCAGTTTGTGTACTTGAGAACTGCTGTTTTCTCCCAGTTATCTACTTCCAGCATTTTCAGTCTCCCCAGAGTCCACATTTTCTAGCCCACCTCGTCTAGCTGTCAACACACTGGAGAGAAGTGATGCCATCCAGAGAGACCTGGACAGGCTTGGGAAGTGGACCTGTATGAACTTCATGAAGTTCAACCAAGCCTAGTGATCACAGCAGTCCCAAGCACAGGTTGGGCAGAGAATGGATTGAGAGCAGGCATGCCAAGAAGGACTTGGGGGCATTGGTGGATAAGAAACTCAACATGAGCTGACGATGTGTACTTGCAGCCCAGAAAGCTAAACACATCTTGGACTGCATCAAAAGAAGTCTGGCCAGCAGGTCAAGGGAGGAGATTCTGCCCCTCTGCTCTCTTGAGACCCCACCTGGAGTAGGGTGTCCAGCTCTGGAGTCCTCAGCATAGAAAGGAAACAGACCTGTTGGAATGGGTCCAGCAGAGGCCCATGAAGACGATCAGAGGGTTGGAGTACCTCTCCTCTTCTGTGACAACAGGCTGAGAGAGTTGGGGCTGTTCAGCCTGGAGAAGAGAAGGCTCTAGGAAGACCTTATAGCAGCCTTCCAGTACCCGAAGGGGGCCCAGAGGAGAGATGGAGAGGGACTCTTTATCAGGGAGTGTAGCGATAGGATGAGGGGTAATGGTTTTAAACTAAAAGAGGGGAGATGTAGATTAGATACTAGGAAGAAATTCTTTACTGTGAGGGTGGTGAGACACTGGAACAGGTTGCCCAGGGAAGTTATGGACACCCCATCCCTGGAAGTGTTCAAGACCAGACTGGATGTGGCTTTGAGCAACCTGGTCTAGTGGGAGGTGTCCCTGCCCATGGCAGGGGGGTTGGAACTCAATGATCTTTAAGGTCCCTTCCAACCCGAACTATTCTATGATTCATGTCATCTAATTTAGTAATGATATTCCCAGTACTGTCATCTGGAGGATATGGGGAATACAGCTGAATATAGTTGGACTGTCAGCAGACATCTGCTGAATCTCATTCGTGTTAACTCCACATTAAGAATAACTCAATGATGACACCTTGAGCTGTTGTTCAAACTG
>JAHREE010000379.1:4580925-4635171 GCA_033628505.1 Tringa tobata
AATTTAAAACAGTAAGACCTTAAAAATCTGACCTTCAAAATCCTGTTAAGTAAGTATAAAATGTTGAGATTCTCTGCTTCTGAAAGCTGTTGGAAATTAAACTTTCTATTTGCACCCACAGGCATATACTAAAATCATCTCAGTAAGTTGTTCCAGTCTGACAGGCCAGATCCCACAGTTCTTACAGTCATTGAATAGGACCTCACTCAGTCCTGATGACTTAACTGGGACTGTCCAAAATGAGGGAAGTCAGAGAGATCTTTGTCTCCTCCAAAGAAGAGCTTTCAGAACCTGGAGCAGGTCCATTACTGAGCATTCTTACTGTATAAAGTCTTGTTTTCCCTGAGCCTTTACATTCAGCTTCTGTAAACATTTACTGTAACTTTCTTAAACGCTTACAATTTTCTTGTGATTTTGAGCATATCAAATTCTAGGGGCAAATTCTGACTGTATTTGTTCCACTTTGTTTTGGAATATCTTCACTGTTTTCTCAGTCATGGATTGACTCCGGATTTACTACTGTCTGTCAGAGACTGCCCCTGTTGCAGTGACTCCAATCCCATTTTTGAGTAATGGGAGTTGTTCTCCCTGGAAAAGTTTGGGAAGTAAGCTCAGATATGGACATTTTGTCAACATACTCATTATGGATAAGCTAGTGCACAATAGTGCAGTAAGGAAACCATAGCTTACTCCTTTCTCAGGAGGATAAGATGCATATACATTGTTCTCACTAGATTCCGTTGCAAAAATTTCTCTAATTATAGAAGCTATGTGCATCTAAAATGATGCAAAGTGACGCTGAAAATCTAAGGCCATTTTCTGTGGAACTGGGTTAAGGTCGGTTCTGTTGTTGAAAGTAAAGTCTGTTTACTCCATTTGAGTAGCAAATTGAAAAAGAAGTCATTTAAGTCAGATACCTCAATTCCTAATAGGTCCATTCAGAAAGCAAATAATGGAGGAGAAAACAAGGTTACTTACTAAAGCTAGAGTTCTCAAAATAGCTAACCCTGACAGACTCACTTTTCCTTTGTGCCTTTGTCTTTGGAACTGTGCTCTAATAGGCAGTTGGGACTTCAAGATACAAGGTATTAATATCTCCCTTTATAGATCTGTCTTTCATAACTGGAGGCCGGATTTAGTAAAGGGCAAATATACCTAAAAGTGAATTTAGCGTTTACTTCTCTATGTCCAAAACAGCAATTCTGAAAAGCCTGAAAGTTCTACAGCTGCAGTAACACAGTGTAACTTTGTTTTGACAAAGCGGAAGAGATTAGCACCTTGCTTAATGCTGAGCCTAGTCAGCAGGCAGAAGAGAGGCGTTCTTGCTTGGCCAACCTCCTATGAGCTTGATCCCAGAGGTGCTGTCAGAGCATCCTTAGAGCCTAACACATACTTAGAATTTTGGACTCCTCACAAAACACGGTGGCATCTGCCACTTTCTTTTGGACCAAAGCTGCAGGTGAGTCAACTTAATTTCTAGACCACTTGCACCTAACTCCCAGAAGAACGCCCTTACTGCAGTCAGAGGAAGGCGGGAGCTAAAATTAGGATGGGTGTCATCTTTGTCAGTCACTTATTTGCCCCTTTCTCCCATCACAGCACTGCTGAGACACTCAAGGACTGCATGTGCTGGTGAGCCTGCTACCTATATGAAGGGTCCTCTGACAGAGTAGAGGCTTCAAAGATCACCACAAATCACCTGTGCCCTGGCAGGCACAGAGCGGCGCGGCTTTTCCTCTGTGACATGACCCGAAGCTGTGAGGTCGCTGCAGGGAAGCAGGGGGCACGTTGCCATCTTCTGACCCAGTAGGCCGACTATTGTGCTTAAGGCAGCAAAACAGCGTAAAGGTCCACACTCTACTTGAGTTTCAAGCAGTGCCAAGTGCAGGATAAAAATTGGAAGTTGTTAAAGAAGTTCTTTGATAGTAAGGAGAACTTGTGTTCTAGTCCATGGTCCCATGATTTTTTCTGTGTTTTAAACAGATAAAACATGTAAAGGTGCAGGGGAGCAGAGGTTCAGAATTCATATAAATGCTGAGTGTTCTTCACCATTCTTCATCTTCAACCTGGTGAACTGTAAACTCACCTACACATTACCTTGGTCTAGGGTTGGAGTAGGCTGTAGGTTTAGGGTGGTTTGGCTTCTGTTTTGACATTCCATCTGCATTCAGCGCTCCATTCCGGGTCCCAATGACCAACCTGGAAAAGTAAGGTGGAGTTGTATTTTAAGTCATTCACTGGAATGATCTTCTGTTCTATGCATAGATAGCATTCCACTAGGATTAGATTCCAGGGGGTTTGTTTCTCTAAATTTAACTGGGGAATAATGGAGTATTCCAGCCATAGATAAGCCTATTTATCTGTAGCAATGGCTGAAATAACCACTCTGTTTTACAGTGCTTTGAGCTATAGAAACTTTTTACATCAGAAATTGAAGTGAAGGAAAACAACCTTCAAAATGTAGCCAGAGAGGTTTGCGGACTAAATTACATTGGCAGGGTCCTTTTAGAAATGCTGCAGCACCAAAGCTGACATTGTTCAGACAATTCAGTGTTTTTGCAAACATTCTTTAACTTCATGCCCTTGTCTTGCCCTGTTTTGTCCTTCCTTCAGAATACCAGCTATCACTGTTGGACATAAAAAGCTTTTCAGACTTCTATGAAAGCAATTTTCTTAGGGAGTAATCAGCCAGAGGATCCAGCTGTTAGGTACATCTGTGGAAGCAGGGACTTGGGATATTGAAAAGCCTACTAAACTTTAAGTGTTGACTCTTTTTTTGACAGCTGCTGTTACCTTTTCTTCACTCCACATTTTCTCATAAACTCTTCTCCCTTGTCATCCATTTTCTTCACTGTTTCTTTTCTGGCCTTTTTTTTCCTTGTAGTGCATCTCCAAACAGTAATGAAATTAGCATCAAATTTGCTGCCATCACATTAACTATTTGGAAACTTTTCCGGGCAGATATCTGAATGTACTTATAGCAAGCCCACTGGAATCCACATATCTTTAGATCTCTGCTATTACTGTAATAAACACGACTAACAAGAGTAATGAATGCTATGAATATTTATATTTCTTTTTATGTTTTGGGGAATGTCCTGGAAATCTTTCATTCAACCTCTGACTACTGATTTAGGTGAATCACTTAGTAAATAGGTGTACCAGTACTTATTATCTCTGAAAAATACTCTATATTATTTAATGCTTTTACATCATAGTTCAGTATTCCAAAGGAAGGCATAATATTCAAATAATATATTTTCTTATTGCTATAGAGTTTCCTAAATAAAACATATGAAGATTACATTTTTATCATATTGTTTTCCTAAATTCCTTCTTAAAAATTTTATTTCAAATGTCAATTTGCTGGAAGAGGACGGGGCCGGTCTTTTTTCAGTAGTGCCCAGTGACAGGACAAGAGGAAATGAGCACCAACTTGAATGTAAGAAGTTCCACCATAACTTCTTTACTTTGAGAGTGGCAGAGCACTGGAACAGGCTGCCCAGGGAGGTGGTGGAATCTTCTTCTCTGGAGACATTCAAAACCCACCTGGACAAGTTCCTGTGCAACCTGCTGTAGGTGGACCTGGTTTGGCAGGGGGGTTGGACTAGATGATCTCCAGAGATCCCTTCCAACTCCATGTGATTTTGTGATTCTGAATTTTAAGCTGTAACATGTAGCAGAACACAGCAACTCCTTCCGGAACGCATTTTGGCGTGTCTCAATTGGAATCAGTCAATGAACTCTTCCTGTGCAAAAACGTGAGTGATACTAACTTATATCTGTAAATAGTGCTTTAAAAAGGGATTTAGAACTAAATTTTTAAAGGTATTTAAAGACTTATAAATGCAGGTAATGATGAGTCTTTCATGTCATGCTAATGACCCTATGCCCACAAAAATTATGGGTACCACAGAAGCCTACATGAGTTCCAAATTAATGTTAGACAAATCAAAAATATTATTTTCATTTCAGTATTTCTGAGAGGAAATTTCTTTCTTGGCAAAATTTTGCAAAAGCCACATTTTTTGAAAAAGAGTATACTGAAGTTTCATGCCTATCTTCACAGATGTGATTAAAAGATGCAGTTGCACTGATCTACAATGAAGACGGCCAAGAAGAGTGCCTTCATGTCCCATTTAGGCCCACTGCGCTGAGATCTGTCTAACCAGCATATTTCAGTAATTTTCTTCTCTAGATTTTCACTGAAGCACAGCTGAGGCCAAAGCTGAGAGTTTAGTCATGAGTTTTAAGTGCTTCTTTCCTGATCATTTTCTTAAATACCATTTGATTAAGAAATCCCACATCACTGCAATTTTTAGTGTTCTACATTTTGCTTACCTTTGTTCTGTAAAGCTTTGGTTATGTTGTTTTCAGAAAATTACTTCTGATTCTCACTGAAGTTCTTATAAATCCAGACTATTTTAACAATATGTTCATATATCTTAGGAGAAATGAGAACATGAGATAATGAAGTTGAGCATAAGAAAAAGACTTCAACGTGGGCTCTTATAATTCCACATATACTGGATTTTTGCTTTTCATTTCTTAACTCTTTTTCAAGTTTTGTATCAAAGTATTCCTTAATCGGGAATCCTTCCAGTGTTATCAATTATATGACATTTAAATGTTTTAAAATTAAACATATACTGAAGTGCTGGCTGTTACTGAATACTGTTTCCTTTTTACTGGATACATTTGCAAATCTACATTTAGGTTTTCTACATAATTTTTAACTATAAGAGAAATAATACAGTTATTTGTATGTGAACAATTGTTCACTGCAGGTCTTGCTTTTCTCTCTTACATTCCATTTTTTACCTTGCTATTCTTACATTTCAAATGAATACTTTCTGTGTGAGTATCTCCTGTCAGTATAGGAATTTGATATAAGAATTCAAATACTGTCATATTATATTAAATTACATGCTCAAAGTTGTTGAACAAGCTGATTTCCCATTGCAGAAGAAAGCAAGTTTGCATTTATTGGGTGAGCAAAGAAAATCTGACATTTTGTGCATCTGTCTGTGGCAAGACAGATCATTGCAAATGTTCTGTTGCTAACCTTGTCGGCATGTCAAATGGCTAAGCGGCAAAATACTTAAAGGTGCCACTTTTATACAGCAGTCTCCAATTATTTCTGCAAGTTCTGGAGCTGTTATTGCAGTGAAGCAGATCTGCCACCCATAAAAATCTCCAGCACCCACAAACCAGAGATTGGTACTTGGGGATGGTATGGCAACTGCAACCGTAGCCCTCTACATGGGCTGCGTGCTGAGGAAGCAGTTCCTTCATGCAGGCTGAAGGACACCAGAGCCCCAAAGTTGTGGTCATTCCAAAGTCTGAGCATTTAAATAAGCTGCTGACCTCCCCAGAGTAGTGTACAGCCATGCTATACGTTTTACATCATTCAAGACGTGGAAATGAATCGTATGTCTGTGCAGCTGCTAATAGGGGGTACTGGATGCCCAAGGAAGACTTTGTGGAAGCAACCTTGCTTCTCAAGCAGAAATAGGCATTTCAAAGAGGAAAAAAACGTAACACCAGTTCATAAAGTCAAGTGGAGACTAGAGCAGGATTCAAAAATCCAAAGTGAAAAAAATGCAAAGTTCTTTATGCTAAAATACTGCTTCCTGAGCACATTTTATCAACAGATGGTTTTCAAAATTTCTTTCTCCATATATGAATTTAAACATTTCAGGAAGCCAATGTATTTCTATTTTATCTTTTTTTTTTTTTTTGACACATTCAATTTTTCTCACAGTCTCTCAGCTGTGATTTTTAACTGAACTACTCATACAGATTTGATCTGTGAAATATCTGATGGGGCTCTGTGAGATTCTTCTACTGTCACTATACCACAATTTCTTTTTCACTTGGAATACTTTTATATGAAGGTACTTGGATATTTTTTTTCAAAAAAATACTCCAAGGGCATAAGAAACACCTATTGAAAGCACTCCTAAAAGCATTTGATACATCCAGAATCCCAAATACTACTTTATTCTGAGCAACCTAGTAATGGTCTGCTTGGTGGACTGTTTTCCTTACAGTTTAGAATTGTAGCAGTCACGTTGTTTGACTAAAATAAAAAATAAATGGAAAAAAAAAAGGATTATGAGAATATATGGATTTTTTCAGTAATTTTTAATGCAATACAGCTCTTACCCAAATCCCAGTGAAGCTTACAGAACACTTTCTCTTTCTATTTCAATAGCCCTTGTACCAAAATATTTTGTCGTATTTTTGAGGAAATGCAAATAAATTGTTTCTTACTTCTTATTTTACCATCTCTTCATATCTGCTCTGTTGTTCTCATTTTGAAATATGGGAAACCAGAAATCTAAGTTACAGACAGATAACAGGTATCCAGATCACACAAGCATTTTATGGAATGCCCTTTGGAAAAAAATTTATATTGAAATTTATATTCAAAGTAGGTACTACAGACAGGAAAAAATGGAAAAGAGAAGTGTCATAAATCAAAGCAGTCATCTGGTTTAGTGTCCTGTGGATGGTCAACAGCAGATGGCATCACTTGCCTGCAGCAGAGTTCCTTCTAAATCCCATATGTTAGTAGTTTGCTGTGACCTAGATCCTACAGCACCAAACATCCAAAGCTTTTCATTCATTTTCAAGCCTGTCTGGGAAGTCTGACCCTATTTGTCCACACAGATCGGAACAAATTTCATAGATCACGTCCCATGAGATACTTGATAGTTTTCAAACATTCTTTTTTCAACTATTAACCAAAGAAACTACACAGGAGAGTAGGTACGAGTTCTTACCATTTAAGCTTTGCAGTCTTGTCAAAGATCATTTATTAATGAGTATTAAGTGATTAAGGGACATTTTAAAGAATTTAGAAGCTTAACTAAAATCAAAGGAGAAATTCATATGCAGTCAAGTTGTAAGAGACAATATGGAGGTATAATGGGCTTGAGCCTGTTGGCTGGCACAGACCTGTCTCTGCTCTCAGTACTGGTCTATCAGAGAAATTTATGTGAGAACAACTTGCAGAGGCTGACAAGGCAGGGTGCTGAGTAGGAATTTATTTGGGAAACTTAAAAATTGTTGCATATACAACTAATCTGGCTGCCACCTTCTTGGTTAGTACAGGTATTTTTTGGTAGGTCTGTGTCATGGTTTGTGTTTGTCTATTACTGAGTAGTGTCTATCATATAATTTGAGGCTATGACATGATTTGGCCAGCTGAGGCTAGAGCTAGGCAAGGCTGACTTGAGAACTCACCCAAAAATTTCTTTCCTCTAACTTGACACCGTCTCTTCTCATCAGAGAGACTGATAATGTGCAGAGAGAAAGGGCCTGTTCAGCCCGTCTTTGGCTAGTGCATAGGTCTTATGGGTTTCCCTAAAGTAAAGGCAAGGGACAACCAGCTGAAGGAAAGAACTATGGAACGGGGGCTTAGAGTTAGTTTCTGCAAATATTTGATGGTGAAGCCCTGCATTTATGTTTTTTTAGATCTCATAACTCAAAAGCATAATGGGAGATGTGCAATTTCACTTGGAATTCTGAGTGCTTAGAAGTATCGTGGGATTTTAAGCTTAGCTAGTGTGGTGGTTTATCCTTGGCCAAAAGCCAAACTCCCACCCAACTGCTTGCTCACGCAATCCTCAGCAGGACATGGAGACAAAACAGGAAGACAGAAATGAGAAAGCTGGGGGGAGGATAAGGACAAGGACGTTCCTTACCAACTACTGCTGTGGGCAAAGCAGGCTCGACTTGGGGAAGATAAGCCTAATTCATTGCCAATTAAAATAAAAATAATTGCTAATTTGGGTAATGGGAAACAAAAAGACAAACATTAAACCAACACCTTTTTCCCCACTTCCCTGTGCTCAACTTGGCTCCAGACTCCTCTATACCTCACCCCGAGCAGTGCAGGGAGGATGAGGAATAGAGGGCTACAGTCAGTCCGCAACAGTTCCGCTTTGCCTCTCCTTCCTCTCAACACTTTGCTCTGGCGTGGGCTTCTCCACGGGCTGCAGTCTTGTCAGGAAAATCTGCTCCAGTATAGGCTCTCCACAGGTGGCAGTTCCTTCAGGAATATCCATCTGCTCTGGTGTGTTCCTCTCTGCAGGCTGCAGGGAATATCTGCTCTGCCATGGAGAACCTCCTCCTCCTTTTGCTGACCTTGATGTTCCCTCTCATGTTTCTCATGCTTTTTGTTCCCTCTTCCTCTCTTCCTGTGGCATTTTCTGCCCTTTTTAAAAATAAGTTTTTGAAGAGGTGACACTTGGCTGATGGGCTCCCCTGTTACCTGCTGTGGGTTCCCCAAGTGATTGCCAATGGCTTTGTCCTCTAGTGGAACAGTTCGGATAGTCCTTTGGTAATTTACTTCTTGCCCACATTTGAGTTAATTCAGCCAGTAAAATTCACTTCTGAGGGAACAAATGTAAAAAATTCCAGTCTGTGATTCTGATTGTTTCAAAGAAATGTTTTCTGACTAGCATCTGCAAGTACTGGATAAGCTGCTAAGTACATGCAGAGCTCTTAAAAATAGTGTGTGATACTTGTTCTACTGATACATAAAGCCAGGGGTGTGGACGAAACACAGTATTAATTAATTAGTAATTAATTAATCCATTTTAATATAAGGTCACTGCATTTGTAGTAATTATCTCATCGAGTGAGTTTCCAAAAGAATTTTAGAACTTCAACATTAAAAAAAAATAAATAGAAGACTTCAATAATGCAAGTGATGCTATATTTTTTTCCTTTGGGGGTATTTCTGAAAGAGGGGAGCTCACCAGAAAATGGAAGCAACAGCATTTTCAAAATGACCGTAATTTGCAGACCAGACATGGCCCTTGATTTATCATGTAACTTCTGCAGAAGTCAGTGAGATTTTCTTGAATGGGTAAGAAAAGTATGTATGCTACTGTTATAGTTGTAGCTAAATTGTTGTAGCATGGAAATATCTAAACTGCGATCAACTTGGGAGTTAGAAATGTCTCTACAATATAATTCACTGCATTGTGTTTTTGTTCTCTTTGTATTATCATACACCCAGATTGACTCCATCAGCCTTATCAGAGTAATTGGGGATTTACACTGGTCTAACTGCACAAAATCTGATCACTTGTCTTCTGCTATTGAGAGCACTGTTGTAACTGTTTCAGAACAACAATCTGATTTAATAAAAACAACATTGCAACCATTTATGGGTCTGCTAGAAAGAGCTAGCACTGCTTTTCCTCTGGCTGGACTAGCATGTTATGTAGCAGTTGCGTCACAGTATTACAGCGCATTAGTAGAAAACAAAAAAATAACACATTATACTGAAACTGACAGCAATTTCTGACAAAAGAACCCCAAACAAACAAACAAACAAAAAACCCTCAGCAGATGGGAGGAATACAAATAAGAATTTTCTCAAGATCTGTTTAGAAGAAAACATTGTCGTTGGATGACTTCTCTACTTACATTCAAAATGAATCAGCAAGTCTTTTGTTACCTTTAAAGATGAATGGTTAAGTGATAAAGAAGTAAATGATGTGTTTAAGACAGAAAAGCAGAGGCAGGTTCAGGAGGCTGTTGCACCTCAGCTATAATCAGTGGGGCCTCTTGCCCTCATTATCTAAGAGACTGAGCATATCTCTTCTGCAGTATTTGTCACATTCTTAATTCTAGCAGAAGAACCCTGATGTCTGAGGTAGGTCTTAATTTTGGGATCCTCTTTGTTGCTGCTCTTTATTTCTAAACTGCACTGTTTCTGATACTAAATTAAAAGACAATCTACAGGATAATATTTGTGGACAGTGATTTTCCACAGTTTACCAAGCCAATTTACATTCCTTTTCATTATAAGTACCTATATGGAGCTGAAAGTAGGATTTGATTAATTAATTTTCACTTCTGATTTGCCAAAGATTTATTTTCCTTTAGCTTTTGAAGAAAAGCAGTCTTCATTGTATGCCTAGGTAGTCCTTTCAGCTTGTAATACTTCAAAACTATTGACAGTGTTAATAAAAATAATACTTTTTCTTAGCACAGAATTTGTCAAAACAATACTTTTAAAAGGTGTATCAAACCCTTCATATAACTTAGCTACTCTTTTAACCAGAGATAATGTATCGGTATGCATTTTTGTATATAGTTGATAGTACAACGCTGCTTTGTTTTAAACGTGTGAGTAAAATGTTTAAGTTAAATTCATAATTAGACCACAATCTTTGTTAAGTTCCGGTAGTTTTAAGTTTCACTAATTTCAATGGAACTATGAATAACTGTGGGAATTCAGGAAAACTGGAAGGCATTTTTCAGTTGTAACTGACTTTCGTCAGTTCAATAAAATATTCTGTAAACTATTTTGGAAAAAAGTTAAAATTGTAAATCGAATTTTAACTCTACCTTTTCATATTAAAGAGGGGCATTTTCATTATGTTTATTCTTGTATTGTAAAATTATTATTCAAAGAACCGCATTTATTCACCTTTCTTATGTGTACTGCATTCTATATGGTTGGTATAAGAGCTCCCTCTATAGGTTTTCTTTTACATATCAGTCTAGGAAAATGTAAAAGAAAGTAAATTCCACCTCTTGTCAGCGCGCCATAAACATATTCAGTTGAACAAAATGACCTGATTTTTAAAAAACAGAATTTCAAACATTATAGATTTATTTAAGTTATATTTACAAAAATTTATACTTTTAATTTTAATAACAGCCTGATAAACTGCATAACTTAAGCTACTGTTATATAAAGGAATAAACCAGCATTTTCTCTTTTGTAACTACTTTTAATACACGTAGGTATCAGAGCTCTCAAAGTATCAGAGCAGAAGTATGGCTCACAGGAGTATTAATTTCTCATCAACTGAGTAGTATTAATGTCTTTGAATAAGGTCTTCTACCCTTTATGTCACCCTGGTGGTATAATATTCATGTGACAATTACAGAAATTTCTAGTAAGGGAGAAAATCTGAAACTATTTCATATGCAGCTATCAGCATAATTTAGCAGAGAGAGAAAAAAGGAAAATCAGAGCCAAATGATCTGCCAGTTTTCCCTAGACATCAGCAAGTGTTTCTAAGTCAAATTAGTAATCCTACAGACCTCATGGTGGAAAATGTGTTTGCTGGTAGTAATAAGCCAACTGTCTGGCTTTCTTTCACACAGAGTTTTTATTACTAAAAAAAAAATCCCAAACTAATCTCTGTATGTAGGAACCCATTCTCTTAGTTCTTTTTGAAAATTAAAGCCTACTTTTTGCTAGTGAAGCTCAGGCAGGAGTGAAGCCTGACAGTTATTAAGCAATATGCCAGCATGCATGGACCTATAAACTTTACCCCACGTGCAAAATACTTGCATATGCACATGTACGCCCATCTCACCATTTCCTCTTCCTCTTGTTCAGGAACACGTGTGTCTTGCTGCTTCACTGGCAATCTAAGAGGCTTTCTCAGAGCAGTAGAATTCCATAAATTTTATCTTTAGTCCCTTCTACATGGGCCATTCATTGCATTCGTCTCATGAAAGGCAGCCGTGTTCCCTTGTCAGATGAAGTATCCCAAGGATGCCACAACCTGTGTATCCAAACGCTGTGAAGGTTATCAGCCTCTTTGTCTTACCTAAGTGGATAGGGAGAAGGAAGAAAATTTCTCCCCACTCCACAAGGGATGCAGGAAGTGAGCACAATTCCTATTCACAGCCTCGTGGCAGCTGTGCTCAGAAGCCAGCCATTGGGAACTGGTATGTGGTTCATGGGCAGGTGCTCAGTGCCGTGCTGGCTCTTGTATGTCCAACTGCACATAAGCTTATTAAAGAGCTCCCCTGAGAACACAATTTAGCACAGTAGTTGTATGAGATTGTGTTACATGAGATTTCTCTTCAGCATCTAAGTGGTCTTCGTGAAGAAATCAGATGGACTAACTGAAACGAAGGTAGCTTACTTTGGGGCTTAAAAATACAAGTTTGCATGAGCTTTTAAGTGTATATTGATTTGATATATAGCTATTTAATAATAAACATATCATAGTCAGCATTCAGAAAGTTATGTCTGTACTAGTCCCCTGGTCAACTTTCCTCATGGCGTGACACTGAACATGCAGAAATAGAAGATTACTGAGAGAAGTGAAATTTTTGACGCTTTAAAGGGAAATTTTGAGCCCACTACACAGAATGTACTTCAGGGATTATAAAAGAAATCATTATGTGCATTGGCATCAGACCATGTGGCTTTCAGAGATGAAAATGAGGCCTATATACGTGCATCGGAGAAAATCGTTTGGTTGCAAGCTAATGGGATTCTTGTGGTCATTATTGCAGTTAAACACTAATTAAACAGTTTGAGACAGTCAATGAGGGTAGTGGCCTGGAAATAATTCCCATTGTATAAACTTTGAATGATTAAAAATATTTTTTTGGATGTCACTGCTGTTACTCTGGATTTGCAAGTTAGAGAAGAATTTTGCTCGCAGTCCAATTACAGATTCTCCATCTTTTTGAAAATAAGGAATGAGTCAGAACATGCATATATCATAGATATTTCTAGTTTTTATTCTGTTGCTATTCATAAATACAGTTTACAAGAAAAATATATTTGATTCACAATGGCAAAAAAAGTCAATTAAAATACCTGTTACTGTGCTTTCCGCTCACTCTTCCAGCTCATTTGTGAATAAGAAGACACTGATAAATTCAAATTGGTTTAGGAGCCAACCATCTTATATGTAATTGCTGCTTTCTTAGCCTGCACAATTAAAAAATCTGTCAGTAAGAGCAAAAAAGTTTTAAAGAAAGACTTTCACCATTTTTGCTTCTTAGAAATTAAATAGTTGTATGAGGAAAATACTGTTCTTACACCTGTGTGCAGACCCTTAATCTTTTTGCCTGTGACAGGTTGAAGTGAAGAAATGAATACATTCAAGATCGTAAATAAAATTCCTATGATGGCTATGGCTTCTGAAAAATCTAAGGATTTCTAACATTTGAAACAATGCAGAGAAAAATAGCTCAACCATAATACAGTTTTACCTAAATCTGGTAGGTGGAAATTATCCTGATATAAATTGTCATACTCCTCTTAGTGATTGATCTGTGAGTAATGAATCCTAGCTTTCAGAAGAACTAGACAGATTCAGCTTTACTTGCATAAGAGAGTGGAGTAGATCTGTATCTCCCTACCAGGAAGAGCTGTCATCACTGAGCAGAAAAAGGTCGTCCTTACCATCTGTGGTGGCTTTGTATTTTGCAGGTTCCACTTCGCACGTGAATGTTTATGGGGCAGTGCCCTGCAGGTGGAATAGACAAATCAATGACTTGTTTATCTGCTGTTAGTTGTGTAACTGTTCATCATCAGGACGAGGAAAACCTGCTCAGAAAGAAAAGTTTAGGCATCTAGGATACTCAAGCAGAAACTGAATGTGTTTGTGTTTGTGCCTCCAGGACTTAGGTACATGAAAGAAGCAATAATTTTGAATAGCTAGATGTTGCACCTGGGTGCCAATTATGGAAAGTAAATGGAATTCTACACTCCTAAATATTTTTGTAATCACTCTGTTGGTAAGGACAGCTCAAAGGAAATTCCTGTATGTGTGTCCATGGAGAAATGAGCTGCAATAGTGTATGATGCAGATGATGGGATGGGGAGGCACTGTATCTTCATCTACTGCAGTGATTCCCTGGTGCTGAACTTGGGAATAGGTTTCAATGCACATGTAAAAATATGTGACACTAAGGGTTATAAAAGATCACATCTATAAGCTAAAATGTAGGACAAATCAGGATAGTAAAAGCCTTCAAGAGGCCATGTACTACCTAAATATGTATGTCATTGTTCTTAAATTTAGCAATCAGAGAAATAAAACAAATTATATACAATCCAAAGTTCAGAAAGTTAAAAATACTATTCCAGAGGAAGAAAATGTGGTGCACGGTACTTTAGCTGTATTTGGTTAGTTGCTTATTCATGCTGAATTTGGTTAGATCAATTCTGTAAGGTTACATTTACTCCAGAGACTCTCTTACATGAAACGTCAGAATCCTATTCTTCTCTAAGATTCATCCAATTTTGTAGTAACTATATTACAGAAAATGTTGGAATCATTAGCCGTACACGTAAAATGAAGGACTAGATGCTGGTCTTGAAAATGCTGTTATGATTTAGAAATAACAGTCTGCTTCTGAAGAACTGCTCCTGAAGTATATTAAAACAAATTATATTTCTGTCTGGGCTATACGTGTTTTATCTTCTTTGGTTAATACCAGTATGATTACATTAAAAACCCTTCTTGCCATCTGCCAATTTGAAAAGAAATGCTCTTAAATTTATAGTGATTGTTTATGCAGAGAGAACAGTCCATTCCTAATCAGCTAAGTGATCACAGATCTAACAGTTGCAATTCATGTAACAAATAGATTGGTTAAAAATGAAAGAAACAGCAAACACAACTGCAGAGAATGTTAAGATTTAACTCATGTTAAACCAGGACTAGATACTATGGATTAATGCAAGATAAAAAGCACTAGATACTTAATGCAAGGTTAAAACAAAAAATATTTTAATATACAAATTAGAACTTCTCAGTGTCTGAGGAGTTTGCAATTAAACCCCAAAGTAATTTTGTGTGCATATATGTGTTGTAATGCTGTATGTCTTCTAAGCATAATTTTCAGCATTTCAGAACTAGCATTCTTTATTTTGTTATAATACTGCTTATGCAGTCATTAAAAAAATTATCTTCGGATCCTTTGAAAGAACATGAGATTTCAACACATTCATTTCTAGTAAATACGTGTTTTCACATGCAGTTAAGGACTTCATATAAACAAAAAAAAAATCTGTCAGGTTATTAATTTTTCAGGAAAATTATTCAGGGTCTTAAGGCTATCAAATGTTTTCCAGCTTGGAATCACTGAGAATGGGAAGAAATATTATAGGAAGCATCTGAAAAGGCATCTGCAGAGTATTGGGAGTGAACCGTCTTTGTCCTGCCACCATAGCTTTATTCTGTACTTATGATTAAGATGCAGGAAATACTGTACAGTGCATGGTATAATTTTTCAGCAAACACAGACTTCACTTTAAAAGTAGGAAAATAGATGTGAGGTTCAATGTCTGATTTTACAACCAGGGATGAGAATTGGTTCCTGTATATGGGTAAATTATTTTCTTAGCAACTAATTTTCTAAGCAAGTAATTGGAGGTGTAGGATTACTCTTGATTTCAGTTTTTGTTTTCAAGATTTGTTTTCAGGATTATTATTACTTTTCTGAAAAAAATTCTTGAACATCCCATTCTCCTCACAGTGCAGTGTCACATGAATACTAATTTAAAGATGTTGGGGGGGGGAAGAAATTCAGGCAAAACTGTAGAACCAAAAGACACAACTGACTTGTTCCTGATGAGTGTCTTCAAAGTAGGGTTGATTATGCCTGACCCAGGATTTGTAACCTGAAAAGTGACTTTGAAAGTGGCCCTGCAGTCTCCTGCGTCTGCACCAGGACCAAGGGTAACTGAAGCTGGATGACAAAAGAACCCTGCAATCTACCATAAAATACTTATCCAAAGATTTTAAAAAGTAGAAAAGATCTCAGTCACATATTTACACCTTTTCCAAAAATATTCAGAGGAGAAATTAAGGACATTAAATCTTACCAAAGTCAACCCAAGTTTAGATGTTTTGAGCCTAGAGCTTTGCAGACGTAAAGAATTTCTTGTAATACAGTTTGGTAGAAATAGGTTTTTTATCATATACACGTATCTTAATAGCATATTAAGCAGATTATGTATGGTTGATTTCAACAGGAGGAAAGTGGATTTGATGACCATCACATCCATCATGTTCCATCCCTAACTAAATTTTTTCTCTTTTACTGCAGCCCAGAAGATGGTGAAATTCATCCTGAAATCTGTAGGCTGTACATCCAGTTGCAGTGTTGCTTAGAAATGTACACCACAGAAATGCTTAAGTCCATGTGTCTGCTAGGATCACTGCAGTTTCATCGGAAAGGTATTGAATTGCACAAATATACAGATGCTGATTTAAAAGAAAGAACAATCTTTTGGGGCATGTATGCGTGTTCATGAAAGGCAAAGCACCAAACTGTTAAATGAACTCTACCACTGAAGCTTTTCAAATGCTGAAAAAAAAGCCGCGTTTCTGTTTCATTGTCATCATTTAACAGAATTGTCATAGCAGACATGTATCTCTAATGTCCTTGTAGTTTAGAAGTCTGATTTTTTTTTTTTTTTTGAAGAGTGGTCCCAAAATTTTTGGTGGTCATTAGTCAGATCAGTGAGCAAACTATCTTAGTCATTTTATTACAGGTATTTGTTGGGTATGATATTGAGGGCAAGTGTGGAGCAATATGGCATGGGTTTAGTACTAAACAGATCCCTTACTATCCCTTGTTGTTATTTATACAGCAACGCCAGCTTATAGCAAAGGACAGACAAATATGGTTAAAAAGCTGCCTACCTATATAAAACTAGATACGAGATTCAGAACTGAAATCTACCTCATAGGATATTTTTACACACAAAGGAGATGTCCTTGCTTCAGTGAAAATGCATCTCTCTAATGATTTCATATTTGATTAGCTACCTACTGAAAGGAAGATGTGGAAATGCAGATAATTCACTGAATAGGTTACTTAGTAACCTCATTACTCAATGATATCACACACTGATTGGGACTGTATCTCTGCTAATTGTAACTACTGTCTCCCCAGTTAAAGTCTTGGCAGAATATACTAGGTAAAGACAAGACAAAGTTCTGTAATGAACTGTAATGAAGGTCTTGTAATGAATCTTATGTATTTCCTGTCATGCTGAAAGATCCCATAATGTATTTTTCATATCTAGCTATAGGATACAGCTAAAGCCAGTGATGTTTTTATTATTAAAATAAGAATTAGAGGTTTATAACTGCTCAGTTGAGTTTCTCAGTGACTTTTCTCAACTCAACAAGAAATCTATAAAACAGGAAGAGGCAGAATTAACAGAGCCATTCTATAACAAGATGCCAGTAGCTGCTGAAATGAATCATCATTTTTTAAGATAGATTGTACTATGTTTCCTAGCACTGGCTACAGTTGTCAAACCACCTTCTGTAATTGTAGAAAGAAAGTAGCTTGAGGTGAATTGAGTAACCCCGATCTGACTTGTCTCTCCCTTTTTCCTCTGGATGGAATCTACATTAATAACTTAAACTCAACATCAAACTATTAGAATCTATCTAAAGTTGGACAAAATGAATTACAGCATTAGGTTATGGGCCAGCTTAGGTCCTATCTGGCAGTACTTTTGATTTAAGTTGGTTCCTCCTTTCATCATAGAGAAGGTCATGGTAGCTATTCTGCCATTGCTAAATAGAATAATTTTGTTCTGTATCCATGTAGAGATAACCACAGTAACTCGGCTCCAAGTGTTTGTGACATTCTTTGAGAAAAATTCGTGGTAGGCAAAAATTATGTAGTCATAGGGATTTGAATTTTGGAACTTAGCCAATAGAACACTGCGCTTGTATATTAAATACTTGGTATTTACAACACCTAGAATATTGTAAAGGCATCATGCAACAAGGGAAATTCTGATTACATGTTAAGTATTTTTTCACAGTAAAGGTAGTCATATACTAGAACAGACAACCAAAGAGACTGTGAAATCTCCATTCTTGGACATACCGGTAACTTGAATAGTCCTGAGCAATCTGATGCAAGTTAAACTAGATTACCTTGCAACCTATTTATTCTGTGTTCTGCCAAAATATACTATTTTCCAAGGAGAAGAATGAACACTTACCTTTCTTTAATTTCTTTACTTATGGAGAATGGTACTGGTAAAATGTATTGTGCTGTTGCACACAATATATGGTAAAATATATTGTGCTGTTGCTTGTATATAGCTTTTTTACTTTTTCACTTGTTTTTTCATCTGTTTTTTTCCATCTGAGTCACCATAGAAAAAGAAATTACTTTCCTTGTGTACGAAGAGTATTAACTGTAGAAACCTTACTTAAGTCACAAATGAGCACGCATGACGTTCTTGCTGTGTCTGGAAGCTCATTTTTGAAGGTAGTATTTTCTATTTGGATGTAATGTTTTCCATTTTGTAGTCCTCTTACCTGTTGGTTAAGTGGTTTGTTAGGTATTTAAATCTCCCAGGAGATTTCAGCAATTTATGTTCTTACTTGTGAGCCACCAGAGATTCAACTAGAAGGACGTGCAGGCTGGTCTCAGTAACCTGCAGCTAATAAATAATAATGTGGGTACTGGTATCTTGACTGGACATCATCAACCAGCTATAGAACTGATAAAGCTAAGACATGCTGATGCTCTTTTCCTGAGAGAAACTCAGCCAGTGCTCAGCCAGTGATCTGGGAAACATGCTTTTTAATGAAGCACCACACTACAATTTGAGGGGCTGAGCTCCGGGTATCTTCACTGTCTTTCACAGCACTGATCTTTTGTCTTTCCTTATCTTTCTGTTCTATTGAACAAACATTCTTATATCTTGTATAGTATATATCAAGCTTTATGTACAGAAATTTCTTGCATATTTACAGTGCTTTAGATTAACTTACTGCTGTCATACAACCTCTGCTAGAAAAGTCAGGTAGTCTGTTATTGCTTTGACATGTAAAGTCTCAGTGGGACCAAAAGCCATAAATATTTCCAGCTGTGTTATGCAGTAAGTAAAATGATTTTTTTTTCTAAGATACATACACCACAAAAGCCCAGTGTTGAAAATACATTATGATTGCAAAGCTCAACATTCAAAAAGTTTGGAAAGGACACAATGAACTGTGTCCAGGTAGCCTTAATTCAAGCTCTTTGTAGTTACTAGGTGTTTGGTTACCTGACTATATATTTTATTACTCCTCCTTTTCACAATCCCAAGATTCCTGGCTAACTAATATACATGTAAATATTTACTTGGGCATAAGTCTTTCATTTATCCTAATTGTTCATTTTCAAATGTTGTATTTATTGCACACAATTCCGTTCTAAAGGCAGAATCTGTCTGTTCCTCAGATAGTTCTCAGTAACTTGTACATTGATGGGAGCATCTTCAGAACTGCCTTGAGTAGTGAGGGAGTAGCAATTTTTCCCATTGAAAAGAAGGAACAAAGAGAGATTAAGCTAAAGATTCCAAATTTAGAATCTGAGATTGCAGCACTATGTGTGTTTATAGGTTAATTTTTCAGTAGCTTCATTTGCAGCTGAGTGCAAAGAGGGTCTGGGTTGAGCAACCACACAATTAGAAATACTTCATCAATAACTATTTTGAGGACTGGGTTTAAGCAACTGGGATAGGATCACGTGAAAACTTTGGGTAGGTATAGAACCCAGTTTTCAGGGCAGCACTGTGAGAAACTCTCTGATGTCTTCCTGCGGTCTCTAACACAATGGATGTAAGGATCCCACTGTCCCTTTTGCCATAGCAAATACCTGCTGGGGGTGACTATAGCAAATATTTACTGGGTCAAATATGACAGATGGCAGCTTATGCTCCAGCTCTTCCGAGAAATCTTCTGAGACTTCTCACTGCATTTGTTCACCTAGTTTTCTTCTGCATCATTATCACACTCTGGCAGAACTTCTCTGGATAGAGTCATCTTTCTCAGACTTTGTCAAGCAACAGATGAGTTCACTTACCTAGAAGCTGCAGCTTCTCTCCTCACCTTGGTTGTGCATTCTTTTGATGAAATAAGCAAATCCTGGCATAGCTAGCTAGGTCTTACAAGAACTAGTTGACATAATTTCTGTCCATGGAAGCTGCTGGATGTGATTGCCTTTTTTTTCCAAGTTAATGCTGAGGTTGTCAAGGGTCCTACACTGAGAAAACACAGAAAAACCTTTGAGTTAAGTACTCTTCAGCATGTACTGTAATTCAGCCACAAATATTTTGGGATAAAAGGTTCTCACTGATACCTTATGAAGAACTTCTTTGCATTTTTAATATGTAAACAAATGTGTAAACATAACAGATGAAAAAGCTTTGCTGATTCATATATCCAAAATAGTAATATATTCCTTTCATTGTAAGGAACTTTAAATATTATTATTACTATCATTGGATCATTATAGCATGTCACTGTGGAAGCACGCATTGGCGAAGTTTAATGTCTATACATGTTTATATAGAAACCATTAATTTCTTAGGATAATTTGCAGATATAAATGACTTTTTTGGTTATATAATTACATATATTAGAAAATGTGTTTTAAAATCCTACATTTTGGATTGCAGTCATTTTACTAATTAGCTATACAGTATTTGCTCAAGGAACTAATTTTAATAATTAAGGGAGTAGGCCCATGTAAAAAATAAAAGGCAAGAGGAGACAGTTTAAATGAACTGGAGGTGTTCTCCAGAGTTCAAAAGATGCTGTAAAAGTAGTTAAAGCTACCTCGTCGAAGAAATACAGGGTTTGTACTGTTATTTATGCTAAGTTTGAACAAAGTAAGTCGCTGCTTATGTGTAGATATAAGAATATATTATTCTTATTAGTCCAGAGTCTGAGTCAGTACAACCTGTTATTTTGTGTGTAACTTATTCAAAAAGAAGCGTACACGGACTGAGAGGTAATACCTACTGTCAGTTATTTACACATACCTCTAGTCATTTTGGTAGAATTTTATTATCTGTGTGAAAAAAATGAGTCTGGGGTACATTAGATTCCTAGAATCTTGGAGTTTCTTGTATGAAATGGTCTCAAAGTCTTTTTTTTTCTATGTCTTTTTTTTTAATAAATGTCATATTTATAGATTAAGAATTTCTCAGAATAAGATGCAAAATACTTTAATGCTTGTAACCAACATAATGTTTATTTTTAACACAAGCCTTTTTGGAAGCCCTGAAGAAAAAATTACAGTTCAATTACTGTAATTGAAATGGGTGGGCCCCATCTGACTTGTATAAACATAGTTGAGGGCAGAAGGATACCAGCTCTAACCAGAGTGGTAGGTACCTGAATACTCAGGTGAAAAAGGGAAGAATTAAGTCATATGGAAAGATCATGTGTGGATACTGTGGTCAGAAGACATTAGGCTTTTAGGATGGAAGTTCAGATGGAACTCATTCCTGCATTGTTGGTACATGAGAATGATACCAAATCATAGGTAACTGTGTATCAGGTACCACAGAAGTTCATAGCATAATTGTTGTTTTTCCAGTGTGTGTTTTGTGATAACAACATGTTATTTCCTTAAAATAGTACCTAAAAGCTTATGATAGCTTATATTACAGCTTACAAAAATAAACCCTCAGTTCAGAAAAAGGAAAGGGATTTTTGTTTTATTTGTCTTTGTTTAAATTACATGTTACTTAGAGTTTTGAAGGAGAAAGGAAGGATTGTTTAACGAATGTGCTGCAATCTCAGCATTCTATTTAAAGATTGGTAGATTTGTGTAATTACTTAGACATATTATTCACAGAAGAGGAATAAGATGTGAGAGAGAAGAGAAGCACATAGGTGTGGAGAAACAAGCACTTAAAAAATCCAGAGAATCACCCATTCTTATGTGGACACTGTGAACAGGCCAAAATGAATAGAACAGAAATATGCGTAGTAGGAGGAAAACACAATTTCTACAGGTTTGTTGTTCCTATTGCATTTTCCCTAATAGTAATATTTCTGGTGAGACAATCTCATGAGTTCTGCAGGTCTCAAGTGTAAATCAGGAATGAAGTTCATTTGGCTGTTAGTCATATTTGCCACTTTTCTACTTCTTGCATGATTCTTTCCTATTCCCCTTTTTGTGCTCTCCTTTTCATTCACTTTAGCTGTGATCTTTGGCATATGCATTTATCCTTAATTGCCAGGCTAGAAGCCTGATACAAATGCTGCCTCTTTTTTGAGAGAGGCATTTTCTCAGCTTTGTTAGAGTTTGTTGTTTCCCTCAAAGATCTTTCCAGTTCATCTACAATGAAATCTAACTAGCTCTGAGGGACCTTTAACAGGTGTGTTTTTAATTATGTGAGTTTCTCTGGGAAGCTGGTGATGACTAAGGGTAGGTCCATAAGGCAGCATGCCAGAAGCAAACACAGAGGTCACCACTGAATCAGTAAGGAGCACAACAGGTGAGACACATAAAGCACAGTGATTACAGATGTTTTATGTAGCCTCACTGAACTGATCATTTTCTACGTTCTGATTATCCTCACTCAAGTTTGAGCATCATTATTTAATTCAGTTAATTTAATTTCATACCAAAGACATTTTCTACTTCTTAAAGTAAAAAAAATAAAAATGCTGAATTAGAAACTAGAAGACAAAAAATACATCGTGTTTTATATCAAAATTTCACAGTAAAAAGAGCTTCTGACTACTCAACTGACAAGAACAGCAAGTGTATGTGGACACCGCTGAAAACATTGTATGCACGATAGAACCCTAACTAAATTAATAAAATCTTTCCACTGACTAAATTAAAAGTAAAATTTAGGTTCATATCCTTATTTTAAGAATGTGTAATACAAAAGATATCCTTACTGCCAGTAGAAGGATCAGAAGATTAAAGAGCTTTTGTTTCTCTACAGGCTATGCTATGTAGTAGAAGTGTTAAGCCTGAGTCATATACATTATTCAAGAAAAGCCTTTATCATTAGCTGACTCTTTAACTGTTTTCAAGTGATTGAGCAGATGCTCTGAAATTCAAGAAAGTCTTCATGAATTGTTCACAATACAACAGAATTACTGATAAAGAGCTTTTTTTCATTTGAAAAGAAGTCTGTGCTGTTCATTCTACTAAATCTGCAAGAGCTTGCCTTTGTGCTAACAAAAAGAATATTACAGTCTTGGTGCTTCTGTGCTCAAGTTGCAAAAGGGAACCTTTTCTGTCATTTCATCTAGTATTGTTATTGTTTCCATTGAGACACCTCTCACATCCCTGAAGGATGCATCTATAGACAGGGTTTTTCTTGACAGCTTGTCACCAAAGGTCAGGTCAGAGTTCCAACATAACGGTTCAACATAATGGGAAAATTAACTAATACCCAGTCACAGCAGTAACACCTTGCAATATCAGTGGCAAATTAAGATGGTTTCCCTGGAGCAACCCTCTTTTACAAAGTGGTAAGTGAGATATTGGTAACAGTATGTTGTGTTATGGGCTTCTTATAATGTTAAAAATGATGAATCATAGAATCGTCTAGGTTGGAAGGGACCTTTAAGATCACCAAGTCCAACCATTAACTTAACACTGACAAAACCACTACTAAACTATGTCCCTAAGCACCACGTCTACCCATTTTTTAAATACCTCCAGGGATGGTGATTCAACCACTTCCCTGGGCAGTCTGTTCCAATGTTTGATAACACTTTCTATGAAGAAATTTTCCTCATACCCATCCTAAACCTCCCCTGGTACAAATTGAGGCCATTTCCTCTTGTCCTATTGCTTGTCACTTGGGAGAAGAGACCAACCCCCACCTCACAACAACCTCCTTTCAGGTAGTTGTAAACAGTGATAAGGTCTCCCCTCAGCCTCCTGTTCTCAACACTAAACAACCCCAGCTCCCTCAGCTGTTCCTCATAAGACTTGTTCTCCAGAGCCCTCACCAACTTTGTTGCCTTTCTCTGGACACACTCCAGTACCTCAATGTAAGTACAGGGCGACGATCACTTCCCTAATCCTGCTGGCCACACTATTTCTGATGCAGGCCAGGATGCTGTTGGCCTTCTTGGCCACCTGGACACGCTGTTGACTCAGCCAGCTGTCAGCCAACACCCCCAGGTCCTTTTCTGCCAGGCAGCTCTCCAGCCACTCTTCCCCAAGCCTGTAGCGCTGCAGGGGGTTGTTGTGACCCAAGTGCAGGACCCTGCACTTGGCCTTGTTGAACCTCATCCCATTGGGCTCAGCCCATCAACCCAGCCTGTCCAGAACCTCCTGTAGAGCCTTTATACCCTCAAATGGATCCACGCTCCCATCCAACTTGATGTCATCTACAAATTTACTGAGGGTGCACTCAATCAGCTTGTCCCAGTCGTTGATTAAGTTATCAAACAGAAGCAACCCCAATACTGAGCCGTTGGCAACACCACTTGTGAGCAGCCACCAACTGGAATAATGAAGCTTACACAGATCAAAATTGTACAAGATGAAGTTTGTCAAAATAATAGCATAAGCTGCAGTTAAGAACTAGGAAAGGCTGAAAGTTACACCTACAGGGTGGTACACAGTAAAACGTGTAATCTGGGCATAGGGTGCTGTTCCACAAGCAATTGAGTCAGCATAATAGCTTGTTACCACCATAAAGGTATTGATCCTTTCCCCTCCCTCATCATACCTTCAATTCTTCTTCCTTTCCACTGCTCCTAGCCATATGATCATCCGCCTCTGGCACTTGCTCTGGAACATGTAGGATTCTTCACTGGCTTGACTTAAATAACAGCAACATTAGAAAACTTCACATTTTATTTTTCCTTGTCTTGGGCTAATCTTCTACCATTTGATAGGTTCAAGTGGCTCACAGAAGGGTCTGGCAAAGCAGAAGTTAGCAGTGGATGCCAAAGTAAGCAGCAAAGAATGGATACAGGACATTACTCTTTTATAGATAGTAAAGTTGTAATGTCAGGTCATGCAATGTCAGGTCATGCAATGTCTTGGAATCATACTTGAATGACTTGGTTGGGGGGGAGCAGCGAAAAGTGCTTCTACTGACTTTAGATAGTAATGAAAACATTAAGCAAGCATCTTCTGTAGTATATGTAATGTCTAGTTTGACATTCAGACAAGAAGCTAAGAATGTTGGTTTTTTTCAGGAAAGGAATATTTTACCAGAATTCAACAGTTTAGAGAACCTGCCCAAAAAGAGCTGCTTAAGATCCAGGAATTTCTAGGTTGTTTGTTGCTTGTGTTTTGTTTTGTGGTGGTTTGTTTTTTTTTTTTTAAAAAAAAAAAGGTTACAAGTCTGGTAGCAGGGATACTTGTGGTGTGGAAGAGCAATATAGCATGATTTGCAACCTTGGTCTTTAATGTCCCAGAAAAATGGCCTAAATGACCAATACTCTGTTACCTGTTCTTATTCTTCCTGTTCTTCGTCAAACCTTTCAAATTGCAAAAATTATGAGCTAAAGAAATATTTCCTACTCAACTCCTTATACCACTGGTTTAAACATTGACATTTTTCCTCTGTTTCTAGAAAGTTTTCTTCGTTTCTTTCTGAGATTGCCTACTCCATTTTATGAGAGAACTCAGAGGAGGAAAAACTTTAACTTCTCAATAATGTGTCTGACGTGCACTCCAATTTTAATTTTCTCATTTAAATGTACCTGTGCCAGGACTGTACTTGCCACTGCAGAAAAGGAATACCATCAGACAGTCCACAGGAGATTTACAAAGATTAAAAAAAAATTCCACCAGCACTTAACTCTCTTGCATGCTCCCCTATCACGGTCCACATCCTTTATCCCATTCTCTCCCTGACAAAAGCCCTGGCAGATCTGTCATGAAAAGCCCATTAGATTCCAACACTGTATTTTCATATAGTAAGCATGAATTAGGAAAATTCAGAATATAATGCATATTGGGCTGTGAGTGGTGGCAGCTATATATTGCAGCTATATATTGCTTTTAAAATCACCAAGTACAAAGCTTCACATTTTTGTCTTTTGTTTTCCTTTAGTATCGCTGTAATACTAGGAGACATGGATTGCAATGTTCTTTAGTGTCAAAGTTTTTGAAGTTGCTTTCAGAATGTACGCTGTTGTTTTCTTACTGATTTTGTTCTGTTTTGTTTTCTGGCTCTTATGTTGTGTCACATATGAGCCACTGGAGTTTAACTGAAACCCTGCATAATACTTACTATGTTGAATTCTCCACGCTCCACACATGCCTGCAAGGGACTTCCTTTGGTTTTGTTGGGTAGAGTAACATATAGCAGCACTCCGATCAGCAGACTGGGGTGGTCTACTCTCTCTGAACAGTTCTTACTCAGAGCTTGCGTTCTGCACTCTCTTTCACTTATCAACATCAAAACATCAATGTTATAATCTGAGTGTGTATTTTAATTAATAAATAAAGGGGATGTATATTTTTTGTTTAAATATTTTAAAGGAAAAGAGCCTTGTGCCCCACCCAAGATCCTAGATACTAAAGTGGAGGAGAGTTCCGAAGTACCTATTTTAGAAGACACATCATCATCACCAACAGATATTCAACAGCACTTATGGCAGGTTTCCACAGATATTGATAACACTGAAAGGTATGTGTGGCACTTCATTCCTAAACAAAACAAATTTCTAACTTAGGTTTATTTAGTCTTTTCCAAACAGGCAGCCGGTGTTGCTATTAAAGATATGAGTAAATTAAATAACCTGTTAACATTTCTGTTACATTTAACGTATCTGAGAGCAACTCCTAAAAGAAGGGCAGAGAAAAGTGACATCCTTAATTAGGCTAATTACCAGAGAGTAATTGTCAAAAAACAAAGAGTGGGAAATGATGTTGCTAGTGGGCCAGGTTCTCTAAAAGAGGCAACTTTTGTCTCACCTTGAGAGGTTTCTGATTTTGTACCTGAAATCTACTGACCTGTGGTTCTGCATTCATAAATCAAAAGCACAGAATCTAGTTCATTCTAGTTGTTTCTGCCCATAGTTATTAGTTTGGAAGCCTTAGGAAGAGAGGGGAACATCATCAACAGGTTTCTCGAAGTGGACTTCTCTTACCCCCTTAACTATGCAATTGAAAGACAAAAAATGAGATCCTTTAGTAGGGAGTAATCCTTATGGCCAACATTTCTTTGCAAAAAATACCTATTTTGATGGCATTGTATATTAAGCTGCTGCTGAGATTTTAATGGTTACGGTATTAATATTAAATGAAGTTCTCCTCTACTAAGAGAGTAACTTGGAGAATAAAACCAAGCAATTTCTTATTAGTCATACTGCTTCATTTCTAAGACCTATTTTATATGTAGATGAATGAGGCAAGACCACATTTTTTGTAAATCCTGAAAGCCTTAAGACATTACAAGCCTGCACACAAAATTGCCAGTCTGCCATCTATCTGTAAAACATGAAGTTTTTTGCAACTTCTGACTTTTCTCAAGACATACCCAAATGTAACTTGCTTTATGAGATAATATTTTGATGTTCATATTTTCTGTCTTCTGCCTTTTAGAAAATTTCCTGCCAGAGTCCTCATGACTGAGAGTGAAAGCCATGTTTCTAAAATTTTCACTTAATGTGCAGAGAACTTGAGTGTCGTGGATTAGTTACGTGCATTATAATTTCCTTCTAAGCAATGAAACATTCATGGCACAAGTTACAAAATGCTGATAAGGGGTATTAAGTTGATATTAGTACTAGCTTGTGCTAATTTTAAGCCATATTGTGTATTTTGCCACTAGGATCATGTTGTGCCCACCAACTCATTTAATACGGAATACTCAATTGCCAGAATAGATCATAAATTTGGACCAGATATGAATGGTTAACATCAGACTGGCTTAAAAGCGCTCCGTTATTAAATCTGCTGCTCTTTATTTTGGTATGCATCTTCTGATACATGTGTGTGAACCAAATACTTGCCCAATAGATTTTGAAATTTATTGCTCCATTATTTCAGCATATAAAGCTATACTGTGAACCATTCAGTCTTCAACTGCTGTTCTATTGTACCTCTTTTAACTTTTGTTTCCACAGAGATATGAGAGAAATGAAAAACCTTTTAAGTAAACTCAGGGAGACTATGCCTTTACCACTGAAAAATCAAGGTAGGTTTTGTATCTTCTTCATGTAAGGAAAATAAAGACAATTAAAGGGTTTGCCTTCCATTACATCCAAAGAAATCTAGGGTTTTTTTATAGAAGTTACAAAATGAAAAATCTAGGTGAAGTCTTTTCCCTACTGGTTGAGTGCAACCAGAATTCAGTATGTGAACTTTGGCCTCTCGAGTTTCACATGAAGTATTCTGGAATTTTATAGTTAAAGTATCTCTAGATAAAATAAAAGACTTTTTCTGATGACTTGGTGGCAGCAACACAACTAATTCCCTGTGTCAGGAGGATTTCTTTTTCAAAGGTAGTGAAGGTGTAAATTGCACAGATCCCTATGACAGGGATCCTACTCATTGGTGGGGTTTGATTTACCCCTACAAGGCTTGTAGCTTGTGTGACATGACATTGACCCTACATAGAAAAGATACTTGCCTTGAGTCTGTTAACAGTCTGCTTTTCCCAGTAGCCACCTATAAGGCACCTTATACAAATGCAGGGGGGGCAGGATCCTATGCAGTGGGCCTTCATTTGGTGGCCCAGCAGCATTAAATGTTCCACATACGCAGGGACTCTCTTTCTTCATGTGAACAACATTAAAAAGATAATAATTTTTGATTTTTTTCTTGATAATGTGTACTTCTTATACGTTGTGTAGTCATTGCTTAGTGGCAGCTGATGGACTACGCCTAACGTGTCTTAGATCTTGTCCCAAGTAACTAAGCAGTCTAGCATTCATCATAATATGGAGAAAGGATGATTTCATTATAAAAGTAAAGAGTTTTTAGCTATATGGCTTGGTGGAAAACTATGCGAATGGAGAAAGGGAACTGCTTATGATACATGATGCAGATGTGCCATTGTAGAGATTGGAAAAATGCCATCAAGTCCAATGCTAGCCAAGAAGAAAGGACCATGGTAGAAATAAGGAAGAAAAAGACAAATTTGGGGGATATAAAGACTTGAATTCAGAACGGAGATAAGGGCGTATAGAATTCTTCTCTGATGTCTAGTCTGCCCTTCAACACTGGCCAGAAAATCACTGATTACCTGTGCAGCAGGGTGGGAAACTTAGCAACTAGAGTTTAAAAGCTCTGAGACATGTCCCAGGATCAAGTAATCATAAATGATGTTTTTGCAGCTCCCACAGACTCCAACCATGATCATAGCTTACAGGTGACCTCTGGGAATGGATGCCTCAGGAATGGACAGTCATGCTCATTATTCACACAGCACTTAAAATTTTTGAAATATTCAAGACCTTTAATTAATTAAAGCTAGATAACAGTATAAGTAAATAGAACAAACAAATAACATTATAGGTAATTAATATGGTGTGGACTGTAATTTTGACATGTATATGAATTACAAGTACTGTTTAAGAGAGTGATGGTGAGATGAATTAATGCCATTGAATGAGTTTATCTCTACAAGACCCAATCCTACTTTCAGTAAATGACTGAGTGTTTTGCTGTTGATTTCAGTGACAGCTGTTGCAAGCTCAGAAAAGCTGTACAAAATGTTGCTGACTCCTCACAGACCTGGGGTTTTTTGTGTGGAATTTTCTTAAGTGAGAACAGGAAAGTTACTATGCTAAGAAATTTAGTTGATATGGCTCATAAGCTTGACTCACAATATGAAATGATCTCTTACCTATGTTCTTAAGTATTTGTATTACAGTAGTGTCTAGAGCCTACAATCAAAACTAGGTGCCTGATGTAACCAGAATAGGAACATAATGAGGCAGAGCTCTTAGCCTGGAACGGTGCCTGAGGATGGCTCAAATTCAAAGTGAATGCTAAAGTTTTTGTGAGATAGCTCACTGACAGTGCGTGAGTTATCATAAATGTGGGCACTCATATATACATTTTATATGAATTTAAAAAGAGTTAATATAAAAGGTAGAAAGCTAATCAGCAACAGGGTGAACATATTGTGCTAATTTTCCTAGACAAGTGCTTTTTCTCTTGATGTGCAAAGATGTTCCAGTGTTGCAGTTTTAAATGGCAATTCTCCCTGACGTGCACAACAAGGAGTTTTTTTACGTTTCAAATAAGCCAGAAATTAACCTTTGGATCAACATTTCCAAATTTGCATGTCTGTAATATCTCAAGCTACTTATCTTTGTGTTTTATTTGGAACTCTAACATTATTCATCTTTGCAGGAACATTGTGGCTTGGGTCTCCCAGTACTGGAGGTGTAATTGCCTTCAGCCTTTGTCATTGAACTGGTATTCTTCTTACCAAAATTTATATTGCATTATTATGGAGATGCTGATAATTAGCATTGTAAGACTCTTAAATACAAAATGCAGGTTATTATTTGCTCCATGCCTAGAACAACGGGATCTATTACTTGATCGTGTAGGTGCTGTAGGAACACATAAATGAAGTAAACTCCTTTGTGTGTGTGCATGCGTACGTAGTTGTATTAAAGTGTGGGTTTTTTCATCACAGATGATAGCAGCCTCCTAAACTTGACTCCGTATCCATTGGTAAGAAGACGGAAGCGAAGATTCTTTGGACTGTGTTGCCTTGTCTCAAGTTAGAAGATGAAGTACAGAAGCACCAAGAAAATCATTACTTTGATTAAACCACTATTATTTGGCCACTGAAAAGATGAACATTACTACTCCTGATTATAAAGTACATTTTCTACACTAGCCTATTCCTTTTTCTCTTCTGCTCCATCCCTTTTCAAAATAAGAGTTTTAATAGTTTAAAGTTATGGTGGTCAAAAACCAGCTGTGGAATAGATCTAACATAACTAAGAATGTTTTTAAAACTTTTTAAAGTATGTTTTGCATGCTTATGTTCAGCCACTCAAAGAAAAGACACATGAATTATGGTTAATAGATAATTTTTAGATTTTTTTTATTGTTTGAACTGCAGCTAAAAGTTTGTGCATAGTACAGTACTCTTATTAGTATCATATTAAAATACTTGATCATATTCTAACAGTCTTTAAGCATAGAAAACTATTTAACAGCAAAAGTATTAAACTTCTAAAACATTTAAACAATATTGTAACAAATTTGCACAAAATCTCCAGTTGCTTTTTGTGCTCTCATTCATATTTAGTCTTCCACTATATCTCAATTTAAAAGCTTCATAGAAAAATATCTTAATTTATGGCACACAAACCGTATATGAGAATACTTAGAACTTGTAAATACAGAGAAATCATAGTATCTACATACTGTACAATGCATAGAAGCAACAGATTTCCTTCTAAGCCTATAGTGTCTCTACAAGCTTTTTGAAAAAATAAATAATTTATGAAAAGAAGGTGTATTAAAATAAACAATGTAAAACACAACACCAACCAATTTTGTTTCCAATAGAATTCAAAGCATGGTGTCTGCATATCACTAAGTACTAACTCTTATAGGGCATGCCAGAATTATCTCAGATTCTAAGATACTAAACGTTTTACATTGTTAATAAAGATTTTTATTTAAACTAAGTGTTTTCTTGCTTCTAGTTATATTGCAATAATATGCCTTTTTTTTTTCTAATTTTGTTGTAGGAATAGTGCAGGAAGTTTTGATAATTTTTCCATTTCAAGTACTATGATAACAAACACAGGTAAAAAATTATGATGAATATATAAATGGTAAATTGACAGCTAGTAGCAGCAATAGAAATGAATAGGTCAGACCCATTTTACTGGCATTTCAGGATGATAGGCAGGACACCAGAACTAAAATAATACTAGACTGCAATGCTATGAAACCTGTAACAGTCTTTAACTATTGCATAGAGCAGGTCACCATCCCCTTGTAGTCAGGAATACATGAGGAAGGTGACTATGAGCCCTTCTGCCATTCCACCATGACCTAGCATATCAATAGGAACCAAATTCCTTCTTACTGTGTGAGGGTCTAGTGGTGTGTAAAGAGATACTGTTTCCTTGTCACATGGAACACCCACACAGTTAAATACTCTGTGTTTTTTGGGGATACTAGTACATTCCCGAAAGCAGTTTCTTGGAGATAGCTATAACTATATCTGGCACCTACAAAGTTTGAACTGACTCATTTTGATACCAAGTTTTTCTCCTAGAATGCAGTTTGCTGAAAAAGGTCAATAGCAAGGAGCAAAAATTCAAATCTAATTCCCAAGACAGGAAGGCAGAAATTTTTCTTCCTGAGGAGCCGCACCATACATTGCAGGCATTCATGTAACTGAGCTTCCAGCATTTCTCTGGAAGGATATTTTTCTTTTCACTCAGATGATAAAGCAGAGTGTTTTGGGTTTTTTTTCCAGAACAGAACTGATCTGTTTGTTTTTCACCTTTCTGTCTCCCAGACAAAAGATGTATTTTTGAAAAATAAGGCCCTCAAATAAGTACTTTAACTACAATGAGAGCAAATAAATCTAAAATGCCCTCATGGAAATTGTGTGTTTCCATAAGCACAATTAATTCCATCTGAGGAATGCATGAACTAAATTCTTTAAATATCACAGAAAAAGTTATCTGCAACTTGTTTCAAGATTTCAGGTCACAAACAGCGTACACGGCATTTAATGCAGGGAGAACCCTGCACACTCACAAAGCTGTGTGCTTGTGAGCACAAATGCATTTTTCATAGAATCATAGAATGGTTCGAGTCAGAAAATCATCTAGTTAAAACCCCCCTGCCATGGACAGGGACACCTCCCACTAGACCAGGCTGCTCAAAGCCCCATCCAGCCTGGCCTTGAACACTTCCAGGGATGGGGCGTCCACAACTTCCCTGGACAACCTGTTCCAATGCCTCACCACCCTCACAGCGAAGAATTTCTTTTTAGTTGCTGATCTGAATCGACCCTCTTCCAATTTAAATCCATTACCCCTCATTAACTCATTAACTGTCCTCATTAGCTGTCCTAGTTTTCCATAATAAGTAGTTAAAGAATGTCCAAAAGGTGGCAGCATTGACGTGTTTTTGTTAAAAGTCTACAAACACTTGCTCTATGATGCCATCCCCAGAGATACTACAGGTTTTGCAGTTGTTAAAATTTTGGAAAAGTAACTCCTGATGTCTGGTGGCTATTAAAAATATTGTCTGGGGAGTTATCTGTAATTACAATTAACCAATTAATTTTGGTTCAACGTAAATTAAAAAGACAGACTGTTACTATTGTATTAATCCTGTAGATGTTAATACCAAAGTCTTTCCTGTTTGCACAGTTTTAAAGTGTACAGTAACGTGCATATCCCTTTACCTTTTGTTATTCTGGAAACTTTATTTGTGTCTTTTATTCCTGAACTGAAGACTACTAATATATTAGTCTTTGCTCATTTTGAAGCCTTTCTGTACTTCCAAGCAATTTTGCAGCTTCTCTCAAATCCCTTGTATTTATTATACCTGTTGCTAATCCTAATAGACACATGCTTTAATTCCCAACCTTTATGGCCACTTAAGGAATACTGGTGATCAAGGGTGAATGGAATGTCCTCCAGTTATCTTTCAATAGATAATGACCACAAACCAAGGCCTGGTAAGTATCTGAATTGAAAGGTGTTAAGGGATAAATTGGTTTAGTTAGGAATGCAGAGGATCACCTTTCACTAAAATTCAAAGAGAAACAAAATAAACTTTTTTTAAGCCCCAAAACACCATACAGTTCCAAGAAGGATAAATGTTAATGATATTACTACATTTTAGTTTAATGGAATCAGGCAATGTGGAGTCAAAGTTAAAAAGTTCCCACAATAAAATGATATACAAATCACTTAGACATGATTTAGAACCATTCTTTTATTTGTTTATTTTCCAAGTATTGCCAAAAAAAAGGGGGGACTTTACATTGGTAAAGATAAATAAATAGAAACAGTCAATTTAAGGAAAATACTGAGGAAAACAGTACTTGCTTTCTAAATCCTGAATGGGACTTTAACATTGTAGTTGAAAATGCTGGAGTTTAAAGGCACCACAACTCTTTTGCAGGGTTTGAAAGAAGAAGCATTATTTCTGTACCCACCAAATATGTCAAGTTCCAGCAACTGTTTTTTATTAAAACTTTGTGCAGCTCCGGCTTTCAGAGCAAAACCAAATTCTCTATACCCACCGTTCATGTGTAGTAAGTTTTTTGTTCTCATAGATACGTCAAGTCATAAAAAATACGTGCCTAAAAAGTTGGTTATCTGTGTGTAGTCTAAAGTGTAAAGTTTCAGGGCAGAAGCATATAGAACAAAAGCATATAGAAGTAGATGGTAAACACATATTGAAGGCTGCATGTAGACTTACACAACATGTCAAAGTTAGCATGCAAAATCTGCAAAGGCGCGGAACTGGAAACATCACATGCTGTCAGTATTCCTTCTGCAGGTCATTCCCCCTCTGTTTCAGTTTTTGTCTGGCAGCCTGCAATGCCAGGTCCTTCAGCAGCTGCCTCTACCCAGGCATTGCTTCCCCCACTTACCGAAGTGCTGCTCTGCAGGCAGAGTCACGGCGCGGCCCTCAGCCTGGCCTGGAACGGGCCTCTTGGTTGACATGCTTCAACCTATGGCTGTTTGGGACTTCAGCACTATTGTATTCCTGCTATTTGGGCTTTTTGTGCTTAGATTTAGAAACAATGATGTAGTTCACCCAAAACTAGGTGTGATATTTGTTGTATATCCGGTCACATCTGTTGCTATCTGGAACACTTCAAGTCCCAGGTTGGGCAACGAAAAAGGCTGCTGTGGTCATGAATCTAAAATGCGACACCCCATGAACTAGTATGTAGAAAGTTAACTCCATCCCAGCCAAAACCAATACATCATGAGGAAAGGAAAGCTTAAAATTACAATTTTCAATTTTACTTTTATCTTGGTTTGATATTCAACTTAGAAAAATCTGTGTCAGCAAATGGGAAAAATACAATAGCCTAGTTTTATCCCATTTCAGGAATAAATGCACAGTGATGCACTGATACCTCTTTTTAAAATGCCTAGTGGTCTTATGTCAGTGTAAAGGTGGGATTCCTTATTATCTATGTAAGAAGCGGGCAACCTATTGTTCAGCATCATGGACAAAAGGCATCTATTTCTGCTCCTGCCTGGTCCTGTGTTTCTTCAGCCAGAAGAGATTTGTAGCATTATTTTGGGGCGTTTGTGGTCCTGTTTAAGTTCCAGGACCTTCAAGGCACTGTCTGACAAGCAGCAAAACTTATCTTTTACTTCCATAAACTTCATTTTCTGCTTCAAAAAGAACTGAGCCAGGCTAAATGCAGGTGGACAGGAGACATTTTCTAGGGATCACAGCGTGGCAAAGGTTGGAACACTGACTTTAAACTGTTCCACAGCTGAATCATTTATATTAAATCCAGTAATCTTTTTCCTGAGATTCTGTTTCCTTGTACTGTTTTTATAATCTCAATTACTACCTCAGTCATACCTCAAGTAAGAGGTATACCTTTACTCCTTAGTTGGTGTTTGTATCCTCTAATGTGTATTTTTCAACTTAACCTGCTCACAGCTTATGCCAAAAATGCTGTCCAGGACTAGCCTCATGTTACCAGTCTCAGACTTTTTTCATTTTCTTGTCTGAACTCGTTTAGCTTTGAACTATTGGTCTCCTCCTCACTAATACTTGAGACTTCACTTTTTTCCTATTATCTGTAAATTTTCTTGGTATGATATTTATATCCCTTCCATTTTTCTTGTGTATTTAAGTACCAGTAGTAATGGGAATTCTGGACTCTAAAGGAGCACCTAGTTTTATTTGCCTCATCTGTTGCAACCACAACTTCATTTGAGCCATTGTATGTACCAAGCTCCCTCTTTCAGAAGTTTTATTTCTTGCTCTTCTGGGACTGCAGTTCTTTGATGCGTAGAAACCTGCCAATATCCAGCCTAAATCTGATCCTGGACAAATAATACCAACTTGTTTGTATACTTATATTATCTTTTAAGTGCTTTCTCTGCTTTTGTTTACATCTTTTGTTTACATCCCCTAACATTTAGGAAGGCCTATACCCTTATCAGATTGCATTTTGCTAATTGAAAAGTCAAGTTTCTCTAGTTTCCTGTAAACATTGCTGTAACAGTATCTTCAGAGTGAAAATGTCTTCCATCTCAAAAACTGAGTAAATACCAATTTTCTTCTGGTTTTGAGTTCCTTCAGTAACGGTTTACTGAAACAACACTTAATACAATGCACTTATCAAAATTAAGAGAGAAAAGCTAGTAAATTAAGGCTTTGTTTAGGAATACAAAAGATCTGTGCACAGCATACAGAAAAGAGTAAAAAATCCTTTCATTTAATAATAAGAAATGTGTGGGTTTTTTCCACTCATATTGGAAATAGCTTATTCAATTTTAGCCGTCTAATGAAAGGTAATGTACACATATACTCATTTCACAACAGAACATAAATATTTATTCTTCTCTGCCTTTTCTTCCTTTAATTTGCTTACCTCCTCTTTTCTCTACATCAACTTGGAAAATTATTTTTTAGACATCTGGGAAAATTTAAAGAAATAATTTTTACTGTCAGCACTGAGAACAAGTCTTTTTAGTCTCTTCTGTGCTGCAATTTAGAAGAAAAGTAATAAAGCTTCTGAAGCTGGGGCAGGTGTGGGGCTGGGAAAGGGAGAGAAAGTTGCTGATCCCAGAAGCAACACTCTTTTGGCCACCTTTTTCCAGATTCAAACAATTAATCTCTTTCAGCCAGGAGAAGATACAGTAACATCAGAAACAGCAATTGCACATGGAACAGATATCTGTCAGATGTTCTAGAAAGAGACCATTATTTAAGATTCAGGACACTTCAGAGATTTGGAAAGGTTTGGCAAAGTAAATTCATAGAACCTAAAAAACCAGAAGAGTTCCTTAAGGAATTCAAAGTTGTATATCTGAAAAAAATGGTATATTTCATAGAATTGAGTGTGTTTTTTCTCCTTTGATATAAATATTCAAGTTCTCATTGGTACAAATCCACAAAAATACTTTTTTAGTTAGATCCTAGTCTTTCATCCTTCTTCCAGTACCATCATACTCCTAGTCCCTGGTACAAGCAACCTAGTCTCTTAGAAAGAAAACTTCACCCTCCTCATCTTCCCTACTTTATTCTGCAGTTGGGCTTAATACCACCAGAACTTCTTTAATTTCAATACTTCCCCAGAGAGCTTATCTGAACTGAGGAAGAACCTGTAATGGAAACTTAAGCATCCTCTAGTGATTGTTCGGTAAATTAGCCTCTCATGTACTGGCAAACCATCACGTACTGGTTACCTAAATACAGAAATAAAATTATTGGGTCAAGTATCATATTAAGAAAATTTTTAAGATAAATGCCAAGATACTTCTGTGGTCTGTGAAACACCTACCAGCATCTGAGTTTCTCAGATTTGTTTTGAAAGGTTTCTGTTACGTATTATCTGAAGCCTATTTGAGACAGCTTACTACTAGTGTTCAGTATCGGAGGCCTCCTGTTGTATTAAAAACCGTGCTTTTTCTTCCCATCCTTGTTCTTACTTATTGTGATTGGTAGCTTAGAATCTCCATTAATGTCCTTCTCTGCCTTGAGGCAGAGGAATTGTGGTGAGAGGCACCAAGTGCGTGCTTTTGCCTAAAAGAGTCTCTGATGTACAGTAATTTTGACAAGTTAAGATAGGCGAGTGCCCAAGACATGGCAGTGTCAGAACTACTTTCTAACAGCTTCACTGCTCGCTCTACTGTGGAGGCTGCAGGGCACTACTGAATAATCAGGTCAGTTACAAGGTTTGTGATATCTGACATTGCATACATACATACCTGCATACATACAGATTGCGCCCTTTTTTCACTGATGAGAGAAGTTGTGAGGAACTGCAAAGATGAACTGCTGAAAATGCACCTTAAAAGTTCCTGGAACTGAATATTACATGAAACAGACAAGCACTGTGTCAGATTCATTACTCATGATACTCCCTGGAGTCATCTGCAGCTACAATTTTCTTTGTTGTTGTCAACTATAAAAGCATTGAGTAAATACAGAGTTCAATATGCACTGATTATCTCAGCAGCTTTTAAGTCCTTGAAGATCAAACCTGTAAGGTTACTCAGTCTGTTCCAAGTTTGTAGTTAGACACTGCAATTTTTCCTAGCTATAATTGCCTTCTTGCAATTCTTAGCTATGACTCTTCATCACAATTTACTGCTGAAAAAAAAAAAGAAGACAAAACCCTTCAGCTGCAGAGCTGTGTAATAATACTGTATCAGTCAGAATTTATTTTTCTTTCAATTTTAGTCCCACCTCTTGGATGCCTATGGGTAACACTGCTGTTTGGCCTCATTTATGCTCCCTTGCAGACTGCACAAGAACCAACACAGACCATTAAATAGAGCTCACAATAAAAAAAAAAAAAGTATCTGACTCGCCTGCAGAAAATATTCAGGAAAATGTCCTGGAAATAGCACAAGCTCACACTACCAAATACCATAATCTAAAAAACGTAAACTTAGTAAGTGATGGTGTAATATTCATACAAATTTGGATGGTAAAAGAACATGTAATCATAAAAGAGAAAAGTAACTTTAAAATGTTAAGCTATCAGTGATGTACACATCACTTTTCTCACACTGCAAACCGATTATAGTAGCAACTAAAATACTTCAGAAGTCTAAGAGACCACAAAGATAGCAATTATGTTCATATTTATAAAATGCTCTGAAGATCATGAAAACTACTAAGCATGGAAGTGTAACTTTAGCAAAGTCTAAAAAGATTATTGCACCGTTGTTCAAAACCCCTGCCAGTCTGATATGTACTCAAGTTAAAACGCATTATACAAACTTATTAGATTGTGCTGAAAAATATCTTTCCATTACTCTAGGTACATAAAAAAGTATATATATATATATATCACGGAACAGACTGAAGTCTCATGGTGTGAAACTCTAATTTTTGTGCCGTGAATGTGTATTTCCTTTAGCTATTTGTAAAACAATAGCTTGATTCAGCTTTGATTCAGTGATTCCAGCCTTTGATGCACTGTCTGTTCCCCGGCTGGTAGGTGGATTGCAGATGTTCACGTTCTTCTTCCGCTATCTGGGAAGGAAGACTGAAGGAAACACCAGCTATCTACTTCGATTCCTGGTGCCTATTGATAGAGTTTGATTTGCATTTCAGAGATTAATGGAAGGTATATGGAGGTTGTTGACTTTTCATTACTCTATCCATCTGGCACGCCCCTGCCTTCATTTATTTTCTTCATCCCACCCTACTCACATGCAAAAAAAAATATTTTTGTCTATTTTTCTGAAAGTAGCCATTTTAATTCTGTTACTGAGGTAAACTGACAGGGAACAACAGTCCTTGTTTGTACCAGCAACACCTGTACATTGTAAGGTCTTTGGTGCTTGTTGAGTAGCCGACATACAATCAATACCTTGGGCCTGCACAACAGCAGCAGTCATGTCAGGATTTGCCCTTGAAAGTGTGATTCATGAAAAACAAAGCTAATAACAATTGGTAGGAGTGAAGAAATAGCTGAGTTTTAATATTAGAAGTCTTGTTTTGATACCTAGACCTGCTAAATGTCACTTGTTTTTCGGGAAGCAGAGCAGGCATTTTTGGTTCAAGCTAAGACTCAAATCAAACAATCACATTTGTTATAACACACATCATACTTCCTAAAATTATGGTTAAATCAAATACGAAAAACAATAATATTTATTTTCATATCACTTTTAAAGATTAGCAAATATTAACTTGAAAGAGAACTGTTCATTGCAGCATCTTCTCAGTGTATCAGTTAATACACCTGCAACCCTGAGCACCACTGTGGCAAAATCTATTGACTTTAATGCACATCTTTGTAAATAAAATGGGAACATGGCCTGAAAAATAAGCCGATACATTATATGCTCTATTACATAAATGCATGAATTGAGACAATAAAGATATTTAAATTGTTCTAGTTAGAAAAGCCTTTTCCAATATGAAAATCTACATACACCAGTAACAAGTGCCAAAACGTGAACACTGAAATTCATGCCTTACACTCTCGCACAAATTACCATTGCAACTACTACAAATAGCTGCTGTAATGCTACATGGAAGGTAATTGTACTATCATTTAGATAGGCAATCTTTTGATTTCAACAATTAGAGCTAGAATCTAAAATGACTACTTGAAAGCACACAAAAGTATAAGGAGCACTACTAAAATACACACCAGTTGCTTTTCTGAACTTTAAGCCTCTATCCATTCTCTAATTTGTCACTAAATAGAATTTGATGTATAAATTATACTTACGCGATATACTAACTCTAATAAGGGTTATTTAATAAACTATTCAGCCAATCTGGTATAGAAAGGTCAGTAAATTTCCCTTCAGTTCCCTGTTTTCAGATGAAGCTTTAAAAGATCAAGAAACAAGTAACCCACTCCTCAGAGTTGGCATCATCAGGACACCATTGGAAGATCATGGGAAAATTACATACGTGTTCTGAATTCCCCTAACCACAACAACCCTTCCATTCTCATTAAGGAACATTTTAGGGGAAAAAAAAATCACAATGAGTTGTGTCTTAAGCTGTGGCTTGATTAAATATTTCCTTTGGCAACAGTACTGGCTTAGTATCCCACAAGTCCTCCACGCACTCTACAGTGTAACTGGCTTAGAGAATTAACTCAGTGAAAAATAAGCTCTTCTAGCCAAAGCAACGCTAAAGAGACTAGAATGAACATGGCAAAATCTGTTAAATTAGTACTTACAAAAGAAATGTTCTTCATACTCTGCACAGGCATCAGCTAATTGAAGAGTCCAGTCTCTCTTCAGTTATATCATGCAAGCCCATCCCAGAAATCACAATACATGATATGAAAAATTAGATTGGTTCAAAGCCAGTAAGAAAAAGAGCAGATGCAAGGACTCTTGCCAACCTCTACTGAAAGGCCTACATAGAAGGTTACAGATTATTTCTCTTTGTTCTGTGGTTTCTATGAGTATTTTGATCTTTAATGTTCCCTAGCACAGCATCTACAGCACAAGTTGCCCAGTGACAAGAGTACTGGTCTGAGACATAAAAGTTTGAAAGAAAGAGTTAGATCTAGATATCTCACTTTCAGGACAAATGCAACAACCATTAAAATACCGTAAAACATTTTGTAATGACTCAATGATCTAACCCACTGTAGAAAGCACAGTCAATGGATACTATTGTTAAGAAAGCTTAGGTGGTGTTCTTCCTCATGCTTTGACTCCCATAAGACTTTACACTGCAGCTGCACACCAAACTGCTGAGGGGGAAGCATCTCTGTGTCTCAGTGCAAAAAAAAGTCCCAAAACCACAGGCAAGAAGAGCATTGTCAACAAGCTGCAAATGCAGGCACTTTGAGGTTCAGGCATTTCTGGGGTAGGATTTGACAATTAAAATCTGCTCACAAGTATCAGTCTATCCTGAACCTGTACCCTACTACAATACAAGATACAAAGTGGATACCCCAGAACCCAGTTATAAAATTTTGACATATTTAACATTGCTTCTGATATCAAATGATAAATTTTTCTACCCACTTCAACATGATAGATTGCTTACATTCTGCAAGAGGTTGGGTTGGTTGGTTGGTTTTTAACTTTTCAATGGGAGTTTTATTAGAATGAGCGGAGGCTTCACAATTCTTGTCAATTGTCAGTCTTTGAATTTCCTGTTTTGGTTCATGTAGGCATTAATCACCACACACTGTATTAACATGGTTCTTAGAATTTCGGAAACAATCTTGCTGGACAGTCATCTAGTGTTAGGAAGTGGCACTTTGTATCTATGTCAAAGATGAAATGACTGTAATTGTAAAAGAACAAAACCCAGGCAGAAAGAAAGGACTTTGATAAATGAATAGCTTTTGTTTGTTTTCAGCTTGCCCACAGTGATCTTGCCAAAAGAATGAGTAATTGTGTTTCACAGTCTGTGACGAGATCAATTTTAGAAGATAATTTTGAAGGAGCAATCTCTTTTAGCTTCTCATTGCTCCTTCTTTCCGTTCTCCAGACCCAAACTCTATTTTGTATTTGCACTTACTGATTAATGTATGTAAGTAGAAAATATTACACAAAACATACATTTATTTAAAGAATAACATAATAGAAAATCTCACTTTAATTTCCAAATTTGATTTAACCACTCTGACATTAAGCATATTTAAGTCCAAATCTTTCTACACAAAGACTTGCAAACTGAAGTTTACCATATCCTAGTGTGAGGGATTCCAAACACAGCTAACTGTGTTAACTGAACTAAGAATAAGAGTGAAGAACTAGTTAAACTTGCATGGTTCAGTATCAATAAATTTGAAATAGAGGAGCAGATTTTTTACCAAATGGTTCATTTAATAATTTGAAGCATTGATATTTGCAAATAGATTTCTTAAAAATATATATATCTCATTTTAAAACAACAGCATTGCAAAGCATAAATAAATTTGATTTGAAAAGAAAATCAAATTCTCTGCAGAAGTGAACACAAAAATAGGCCAGCACCTCAGTCACTACTAGAACTGTCTGAACTATCAGAGGATGAACTTTTTTCCTTTCGTCTCTTCTTTTTCTCCTTTTTACGGTGTTTTCCTTTCTTAGATTTACTCTTTTTTTCCTTTTCCCTTTCTTTTTTGTGTGATTTTTGTTTTTTTGACTTTTGCCCATCCTCTTCAGCTGCACTTGATGAGGAAGATCTAGTAAAAACAAAAAAAAAGAGTTAGATACAGATTGATATGTAATTAAAGAAGGAAAATGCCACAAAAAATAATGTGGGGTGGTTCAATTTTGGTATTTATATAATGTAACAAATAAAATTTGGTGTAGAATTCATACAGTAGCATCCACTGGAAAGCTCACAATATCTCAGTTTGCGTATTCAACTGAACAACGACTTTTCTAATTGGACTATTGTGCCAGAAAAGCAGTATGTTTATCATACAGATTAATTCACAATGCTTGTTAGCATCGGATGGGGTTCATCTTTCTGAAAGGGGGAAAAGGGTGTTAGCTCATGAGCTAGTGGGGCTCATTGACCATGCTTTAAATTAAGCTTGTTGGGGGAGGGGGATATCACCTGGCTTGCTCTTGAGAAGCCAAGGGATGATGCTCCAAGATCTGTGGGATTGGTCACTAGCAAAGGCCCTTAACCTGTTGCTCTGAGATGTGCTGGGTAGGCTGCAGCACACTCGAAGACCTTCTGGGGATGAGCCAGGGGCTCCTGAGGCAATAGGAATTGGGGAGTCACAGATAAAACACCTCAAAGGAAGACCACGTGAAGAGCAGCATGAAGGAAATGCAGTCACTCCAGCCAGTAAGTCATGCACATAGCATGGGGAACAAGAAAGAAGAGTTAGAGATGTGTGCACGCCTCCAGGGCTATGATCTTATTGGCATCACAGAGACATGGTGGGATGGCTTTTACGATTGGAGTCTTGGAATGGAGGGAAACATACTCTTCAGGAAGAACAGGCAGGGGAGAGGAGGAGGGGGTGTTGCCCTCTGTGTCAATGAATGAACAGCTGGAGTGCACAGAGCTCCACCTGGGGATGAATGAAGACCCAACGGGAGAGCTTACGGGTCAAGATTAAAGGGAACACAGGGGCAGGTGGTGTTTCAGAAGGAGTCTGCTACAGACCACCTGACCAGGGCAACAGGGTGGATGAGGCCCTCTGTAGACAGACAGGAGCAGCATCATGGTCACAGACCTCGGTCCTCATGGGCGACTTCAAACACCCCGATACCTGTTGGAGGGACAATACAGCAGGGCACAAGGAATCCAGGAAGTTCTTGGAATGTGTCAATGACAACTTTCTTCTTCAAACGGTAGAGGAGCCAAGGAGGAAAGGAGCCATGCTGAATCTCATCCTTACCAACAAGGAGGGGCTGGTAGGGAATGTCAAGCTCAAGGGTAGCCTTGGCTGCAGTCATCATGAGATGGTAGAATTCAAGATCTTTAGGGCAGCAAGGAGGGTATGCAGCAAGCTCACTACTCTGAACTTCAGGAGAGCAGACTCTGGCCTCTTGAGGGAGCTGACTGGCAGGGTAACATGCGAAAAAGTACTGGAGAGGAGATGGACTCAAGAAAGCTGGTTAGTATTCAAGGATCACCTCCACTAAGGTCAGGAGATGTGCATCCCAAAAAAGAAGTCAGGCAAAAAGGCCAGGAGGCCTGCATGGATAAACAAGGAGCTCCTGGATAAGCTCAAAAACAAAAAGGAGGCCTACAGAGGGCGGAAGCCAGGATGGCTAGACTAGGTGGAATATAGAGAAACTGTCCAAGTGGCCAGGAACCAGATTAGGCAAGCTAAAGCCCAGACAGAGTTAAATCTGGCCAGGGACATCAAGGAAGAGAAAAACTTCTATATATATGTCATGGATAAAGGCAAGACTATGAAAGATATGGGCCCTCTCCGGAAGGAAACAGGAACCCAGGATATGGAGAAGACTGAGTTACTGCATTACTTTCTTGCATCAGTCTTCATTGGCAAGGGCTCTAACCACACTGCCCAAGTCGCATAAGGCAAAAACAGGGGCTATGAGAACAAAGAACCGCCCAAAGTATGAGAAGATCAGGTTCAGGACCGTCTAAGGAACCTGAAGGTGCATAAATCCATGGGACCTGATGAAATCCCTCCACGAGTTCTGAGGGAGCTGGCAGATGAAGTTGCCAGTCCGCTTTCCATTATGTTTAAGAAGTCATGGCAGTCTGGTGAAGTTCCCACTGATTGGAAAAGGCGAAACATAACCCTGATATTCAAAAAGGGAACTACAGGCCAGTCAGTCTCACCTCTGTGCCCAACAAGATCATGGAGCGCATCCTCCTGGAATCACTGCTAAGCCACGTGAAAAATAAGGATGTGACTGGTGACAGCCAACATGGCTTCACCAAGGGCAAGTCACGCCTGACAAATTTGGTGGCCTTTTACAATATTGCCACAGCACTGGTAGACAAGGTCAGAGCAACAGACGTCACTATGGACTTATGTAAAGTGTTTGACACTGTCCCACATGATATCCTGGTCCAAAAATTGTAAAGCCATGGATTTGATGGATGGACCACTCAGTGGATTAGGAACTGGCCAGATGGTTGCACTCAAAGGGTTGCAGTCAATGGCTCAATGTCCACGTCGAAGTCAGTGATATGTGGTGCTCCTCAGGGCTCAGTACTGGGACCAGTGTTATTTAACATTTTTGTTGGAGAGATGGACAGTGGGATAGAGTGCACCCTCAGAAAGTTTGCCAACAACACCAAGCTGTATGGCGTGGTTGACATGCTGGAGGGACCTGGACAGGCTTGAGAGGTGCAAAGCTCGTGAAGTTCAGCCAAGCCAAGTGCATGGTCTTGCACCTTGGATATGACAATCCCAGGCACAAATACAGACTGGGTGGAGAACGGCTGGAGAGCAAGCCCTGAGGAGAAGGACTTGGGAGTGTTGGTGGATGAGAAGATCAACATGAGCTGGCAATGTGCACTGCCAGCCCAGAAAGCCAACTGCATCCTGGGCTGCATCAAAAGAAGAGTGGCCAGCAGGTCGAGGGAAGTGATTCTGCCCCTCTACTCTGCGCTCATGAGACCCCACCTGGAGTACTGCATCCAGCTCTGGAGTCCTCAACACAGGAAGCACATGGACCTGTTGGAGTGTGTTCAGCAGAGGGCCACAAAAATGATCAGAGGGCAGGAGCACCTCTCCTATGAAGACAAGCTGAGAGAGTTGGGATTGCTCAGCCTGGAGAAGAGAAGGCTCGGGGAAAATCTTACAGCAGCCTTCCAGTATCTGAAGTAGGCCTACAGGAAAGATGGGGAGGGACTCTTTATCAGGGACTGTAGCGATAGGATGAGGGGTAATGTATTTAAATTGAAAGAGGGGAGATTTAGATTAGATACTAGAAAGAAATTCTTTAATGTGCGGGTGGTTAGCCACTGGAACAGGTTGCTCAGAGAAGCTGTGGATGTCCCTGGAAGTGTTCAAGACCAGGCTGGATGGCACTTTCAGCAACCTGCTCTAGTGGGAGGTGTCCCTGCCCATGGCAGGGGGTTGGAACTCAATGATCTTTAAGGTCCCTCCAACTCTAACCGTTCTGTGATTCTATGAATAGGCGAGTCACATGTTTCTCAACCTTCAATAAGGAAAAGACTAAGAGTACAGACTGATACAAAACTGTAAGTATGACAGTAAGATAGAACTTCCAGCTTTCAAAATATCACATGATCAATAACAATGGTACAGTAATGCCTTCAGACAAATCTTAATGTATTTCTTTCATGCAAAAAACTAAGAGAAACAGGTATGACAAATCTGGGTGCTCTTGCAGCTGATTATATTGGTCTCTTACCAGCAGTGATGAGCTATTACATATATACAAGAATTAAGATGATATTAGAAAAAAAGGCATGATTGTTATACTCAAGAGGGCAGTTTTGTCCTATTGTTTATATGATTAACTATTAATTACTTGCATGTAAAGATTACAGCCAGCAGAGTGACATTTTCTTACTATCTTCATAACTGTAAGCTAGAGCTACAATATGTAAATAAGGAAGGGGGAAAATGCCAATAAAACCAGTGCTAAATGCTGTTTCTTTATTTCTGAAAACCATCACATTGTGGTCTCCAAGTACATTATACATTCCCTAGCTCTCGGTGCAGTTCCTGGGATATTGTGTCATCAACAGTCCTAATGACTAAGCAGCCTATAGCCTCAACTAAAAATAAATAAATAAATAAATCAGTCAGCAGGCCAAAACTCAGATTCATGATAAATTTGGATATTATGAGATTATCCTTTGAGGCTGGAGTAATACTTTTTTTAGGCTTTTACAGTAACAGAAACATTAGAACTCAACACATACTAAGTAAAGCTATATAAGTGTTCATTTTGGTGGTAACATGTTACTCAGAGTATGTGTGTGTGCATGTCTACACATATGCATGCATGCAAACAGGGAATCTTCATGTCTCTGAACTGCAGGGAGGTTCCTCCATGTGAGTTAAGATGGGGACCAATCCCATAACCCTCCTGACTCTTTTATTTTCTCTCACCACACCTTGCCTAGTTCTGGATAGCCAGAGGGAGTGTTGCTTTTCTCAGACCTGCAGAGCTCCAGCATGCTAGACCTTCCTACACTTCCATGGTCCGAACTCCATAGCAGAAAGCCTGTAGCTATACCATTATTTAGAGAACATACAAGTGCTCACTGGAAAACAGGAAACTTTTCAAACCAAAAACATACTTGCAAATAAAGTTGCATCAAAAGAAGCATTGTTTTATGAGAAACAACACAAATATCACAAATATTTCTAAAGTTCTGTTTTGAAATTAAAATAGGTGTGTGATAGTTACCTTTTCCTTGGTCTCTTTAATTTTGTTTTTTCTTTGCTTTTTCTTTTTTGTTTCTTTTTTTCTTCCTCCTCATTTAAATCTATGGATAAAAAGTTACAGTTCACAAAACACTTGTCTGAATTAAGATCAGCATTAAAAGAGTGGCTTTGATAGCAATGTAAAGTTACTACAAAATTCTTGTTAAAAATTTTTCTTTTCCTTTCTCCAAGTTCTTGTCTAGTAGAGTAATTTTAGAAATATTTTGCAGAGTAGCAGAATATTTTATACAATTTGCATTATAATGACTTTGATCTAAGCACTAAAAATGAAGGAAAGCCTGTAAAACATAGAAAAAAGTTGTGACATCAGCTTTAGATTTCATATCCATTCTTCCATATCTTAAAATGGAAAATTTAAAACTTGTCCAAGTCTGAAAACAGGTCATTTAACTAGAACATTTAAAAAAAATATATATATTCCCTTAGGTTTACCTGAATGACTTTGCCATATCTTCATTTCACACTCCACAAATAGCTATGCCATAACTAAGATAAACTCGAGTTAACTGTCAATATACTAGCTACAAAAATTGGCAGAAGAGTTACCCCTCATCTGGTCATGTTTGCTTCCAGCACTAACACTGTAGAGCATTGTATAATATCATATTTCACTTACATGCAATATTTTTATCACACTGATGAAATTTCTACCCTTAGAATTTTCTATACTAGTTGAAGAAGTATTTTTGAACTCTCCAAAATGAAAATCCACTACATAAATACACAATGTTACTATGTCAGTTAACAGGAAAATACTGGTTTTACAGTTTATCCTTAAAACACACAGCAAATTTTGAGCATTTCATCTTATTTCTATCATACAAATAATTTTCCATCGAGTCTACATTGTAGTGCAGACATTCATTTGCTTCCACAAATGGAAGCTACTGGTCAGTATGTTCTAGAGCGAAATTTGAAAGAATTCAGTATGAGTTGCAAAAAGCAAAATACTTTGGGAGCAATTAAAAGCCATGAACAAGAATGTGTGAATAAGCACTCAGTATATAAGAAAACGGTGCAAAAATCTAAGGGCAAACAGTGAAAAAATCTTGAGAAGACAAGGCCACTTGAAAGTGACAAAATCCTTCCTAGATTATTGACAGCTAGAGATACATATCTCCTTACAGTACACACAGCAGCCATCATTTGAGGAAGCGCATACAATAAACAGGGACATTACAAGATCAAGTAAACCACTGCTTTTCCTGCAGAAATGCATCTACAATGAGTTTAGGGCCAAAAACCACCCTTACGTGTAAAAGTACATAATAAGTGGAAATAAGCTTTTCAGAAGAGACTTGTTCCAAGAAAGGACTGTTGCAGTATGAATTTAGCACTCCTGACAAGCAGATCATCCATTTCTTTTTAGGTGTTCCAGCAAATTACAGGGTTCTGTCTATCCTTTCTCCTTCTTAAATAGCATCTTTAGTAGGAACCGAATGTTGAGTTTGGAACGTGAGAGCAACAGTACAAAACATGATGTTTCAAGGGGCAGAGGGGAAGAACATTCAACCATTTAAGACACGCTATGGTGGAACAACCTCCCCTTCTTACATAGGGGAACAGTCTCTTTGGAGACCAAATTCAAATGAACTCAAGTAAATAACCCATCTATTCTTCTTCTGACAAACAGTTGATGCTCAGACCTTCCAAACAGAGAACAGTACTTCTCTAAATATGAACATTTAACTTCAATTCACTAGCTGTTTCAGTCAAAACACTACTCAGAAACTGGTTAAGATTCCAGCTGTTCTATTTGTCAATAGTTTTAAGAGTTACTATCAACTTTAAGAGGTTTAAACTACATGTCATAATCAAAGATTAACTCAGAACACCCATATCATTTTCTCCTAAGCAGCTTCTTAGTAATGTCTTACAACATTTTTTATATAGGAGCACTTTTTGAGATTTTCCAAAAGTGTACATTATTAGTTTCCTATAAGAGGACTTAATAATAATTTTTAAATAAAAGTGGCTGTACCAAATCTCTGAAGTCTGAACACATGAAGTAAAAGAGCTAGTTTTAAAGTGCAGGCTAAAAGAACCAACAGTAGTCATCAAAAAGGATAAAGTGAGAGTTCCAGTACTTCGGAGGATCATGATCCAATTTACTCTTTAAGAAAAAAAAAAAAAAAGCAAAATGCCTTACTCTTTTTTTCACGCATGGCTTGCAATCTCTGTAGTTCTTCTTCCTCGCTGTCTTCACTGCTAGTGCTGCTGACATCTAAAACAATATCTCTTTGAGGATCTACTCGGAGGAAGTTTCGACATTCGAATGTCAGATGACCAGCTGAACAAAACAAATATACGGGAAGAAAAATTATAATATACAAAAAAACCCATGAGATACTAAAGAACATCTATTTTAGTATTATTCAGTTTTGAGAAGTGAAAAAAGGCTAGGCTAAAGACAGAGGAATCCAAGTAGCAACTGAAAAAAACCATCTTCATTTCAAAATACCTACACTTTGAAGACAAAGCATTTAGAAACATAAATGCAAGTTGACTACAAGCTTCCTTCTCTTCCAGAAAGCTTCTGATACTTACTGCATGTAGAAATGAAGCACTAAATCTTATTGATATCCATATTCCATGGAAGAACAGATACACAGAGCAATTCATTGACAAAATTTGCTGGAGACAAAGTCTACACTGAAAGAATGGAGCAAACTTTCCCCCCCCCTCACACTACGCTCATAAAAAAATAGATTAAATCACTGTTAAAAGTTCAACACAATTCACTGCAAATCCAGTGTCCACCCCTCCACCATTATAAAAATAAGTTAGTAATTAACTAATTAAATCTAAGACCTGTCTCCATTCATCAGCAGACACAGATATGTTTATATTATCAGAGCATAATGCAAAGTAAGAGCTAAATGTTAACTACAAATCTTCTAAGTAACAAAAATAAATGTTTCTTGAAATGTAGAATGCACAAAGAAGTATGTTTTCTTAGCATAGAAGATCATACATTTAAAAATTTAAAATTATTTTTTCTTTTAAGACAGATTGGACTTAATTTGAGCTGAAATGCCTGCCCAGGTTTGCAGTGAGAGTCAGAATGCTAATCTCAGTAAATATTTGTTATGGTTTGAGAAACCCGTAATAATTTATTGTCATTCAGACAATCATTCTATCACCTGATTACCTCTCCCCACTCTGGAAGGGGAACCGGGGAAAATAAGGAAACACGAGAGTTGAAATATAAAAAGGCTTAATAGGATAGGACTAAATAATTCACAATGATACTAAAGAACCAGTATTGATCCCAATACTGATACAAAATATACAAGAATTATACTCAGCCAATTCTATCAGTAGGAAGCTGTGGACTCCCAGCAGTGGACACCAAATGTTGGACACTGCGAGTGCAACGGCTTTGGGAGTGCTACCGGGGTCCAGCACCAGGGCAAGAAGTTCTCTGGAGAGTCACCATCAAGAGAGAGAGAAACTATACAGCAAATTTTCTAATTTATATTGAATGTGACGTTCATGGTATGAAATAATCCTGTTGGCTCCTCCCCATCCCTGGAGGAGGAAAGTCTCCATGGTAAAAACCACGGAGACTTTGAATCCTGCACAGCCTAGCTGACTATAAAGTAAATATTTTCACAGATTCAGGCACTAGTCTTCTACAAGTGCAGCTTTCCCAAGCACCAGAAGAGAAGTTAGTCCTGTGTTGTTCAACCCAGGACAATATCAAAGACCATATCAATTCAGAGTTTCTCAAGTGACAGCATTGCAAATGTAGTATATATGAACACGATACCATGTTTGTTTTTTTTTTATTCTGAGAAATTCAAGGGTTTTCAAAAGTGGCAATAGGTACAAGAAGCCAGAGAATAAATAGGAAGTAAATACATAAAATCATAGTAATTTAAACTGACAAATTTCTGGGCAACATCGAAGAACACTTCTCTTTTGTCCTCCCCCCTCCCCAAAGGCAGTTTCAAATCATAAATTGAAGAAAACACTGTAACTTAATATTGCTTATTACAGACTTACGATATCCACACTTCTTGCATCCTGCTCTGATGTTATCCTTATTTCCACCTGAAAGAGAAAATTTCACCTATTAGGTGTTGCTAAACAGAACTCTCAACCTTCTTTCAAATCTGCCTTGATAATTTCAATACACGTCAGGAGTGATCACTCCTCACAGTATTAAGTACACTAAGATATCGTAAAAAAACTTAAAGCAAAGCAAAACAGTACATTTCTAAGTTCATTTTTCTGTGCAGTAATCTATCAGAATAAATTTGCTACTATGGATCATTTGGTTTCGCTTAACCTATTGCCAAATCCTCATTTGATTTATTATAAACTTTCCATTATAATTTTAATAATTATTCCACTTCTCTTACAGCTTATGCATTTTTTTAGTCCCAGTATGAACACAATAATAGCTACCTGACATTCCAGTGATCTATAGCTGCATACTACAATTGCACTCGTATTCCAGCAGTGCATGGATGTTGACAGACATTCAATGGAAACTCTGAAATCATTTATATTTTAATGACAAGAACTGTCTTTAAAAGGTTAAAAAAAAAAAGAGATAAATAATCACTCCTGAAAAGGGAAAAAAGATTGAAAAAAAAAAAAAAAAGCTAAATAAAGTGTTAAATGATTCTGACTCCAGGCAACATGGCACCAAATACAAAGAACTAATGGGTGCAAGAAAGCAGGTGGGGAATGAAGAGAGTAACAGAAAAGTCCATAGATGCTATGCAGGAAGGAGGAACAGAACAGTGCAAATTTTAGGCATAGAAAGAGTGTGATTTTCCCAACGGAATGCACAGTTAAGCTAAACAGGCATAGTAGGACATGACCTAGAAAAAGAGAAATCCCAGAGAACCAACCCCCCAAAATACATCAGTCATATTTTTAATCTTCTGAGCCTCTTCATAATGAAAGTCACAACTGAATTTCCCAAATCAAAGGGTGGCCTTCTATCTTCCAACTGAATAGAGTATGAAAAAAACAGTAACTTAAACAGTTATATACAATTTTCAGAATAACTAGGTAATTTATTTACATAAATAAATAAGCAAACATAACAAGAAATCCATGTCAGAAATTACAGAACCAGAAAAAGGGTATATTTGCTTCATGAATTTAAACTTATTTACTAAGACAACTGTCTTAGTAGACTACTGTCTTTAGAAAATTCTACTCAAAATAGCAGAGAAACCTTCAAACCCCAGGTTGAAAAACTAACTTGAAAATTTGGACAACTCACTGGTCTATGCCCCCAAAAGTGCTGAAAAGCTAAGCAATAAAGATACATACATTCCACTATGACACATGGTTTTCTGTGGATCTCGAAACCTTAGTATTGCATATGCCCTTTGAGGTCTACAAACTCAGCAGTGTTTCTGTGCTTGTTTATCTTTTGAGGGAAATCCACGAGAGGTAAGGAAGTAGTGAACACGAAAGAAAGTGTCAGGAAGCAAAGAACAAAAGTATATCTGTATCTTGCAATGTCATGTCAAAGAAATACTCAAAACAGCATCTGCTTGCTCCCTACATCTTCAGACTAAAAAGCAATACCACCCAGGCTACCTAATTTGTCTCAGCTTCCTGAAATACTCAATAAACTTTAGTTCTACTGTATAATTGACCTCTAGGTAAAGAAAGATTTGGTATTGCGTGCAAGGGAGGTTAGTACAGTCAGGCACATTATCTCCCATAACACATGCAGGTGCCATTTGTCAGGACTCCCAACAGAAACACTCAGCAGAAAACAAGAATATCTAAATACTCCCACCAAATTCCCAAGAGTAAAATGTTATTATTATTTTTGGCTTTAAATAATAATGTTAGAAGCAGGGTTTCAGATGATTAAAAAGCAAACAAATTACTAGTTTTGCACTCCCTTCTTCCCAGGTCTTAAACCTCAAGAAAATTAACAAACAACACAGCAGCAACCATCCAAGAACAGGATGAGGTTCAACAAGGCCAAGTGCAGGGTCCTCCACTTGGGTCACAACAACCCCATGCAGCGCTACAGGCTTGGGGCAGAGTGGCTGGAGAGCTGCCTGGCAGAAAAGGACCTGGGGGTGTTGGTCAACTGTCAGCTGAACATGAGCCAGCAGTGTGCCCAGGTGGCCAAGAAGGCCAACAGCATCCTGGCCTGTATTAGGAACAGAGTAGGACCCAAGAGGCGATCGTGAGAGGTGATCGTCCCCCTGTACTCGGCACTGGTGAGGCCCCACCTCGAGTACTGTGTCCAGTTTTGGGCCCCTTACCACAAAAAAGACGTTGAGGTGCTGGAGCGAGTCCAGAGGAGGGCAATGAAGCTGGTGAGGGGTCTGGAGAGTAAGTCTTATGAGGAGAGGCTGAGGGAGCTGCGCTTGTTCAGCCTGGAGAAAAGGAGGCTGAGGAGAGACCTTATCGCTCTCTACAGGGTGGGTCTTTTCTCCCAAGTCACAGGCGACAGGACAAGAGGAAACGGCCTCAAGTTGCTCCAGGGGAGGTTCAGGTTGGATATTAGGAAAAATTTCTTCACTGAAAGAGTTATCAAGCATTGGAATGGGCTGCCCAGGGAAGTGGTTGAGGCACCATCTGTGGAGGTGTTCAAAAGACAGGCTGAGATGGTGCTTGGGAATATGGTTTAGTGTTGGTGGGGGATTTTTTTGTTTGTTTTGGTTTTTGGGTTTGTTTGGGTTTTTTGGGGTTTTTTTATGGTTGGACTATATGATCTTAAAGGTCCCTTCTAATCTAGGTGATTCTGTGATCACTAAGGACCTCATTCATTCAGTGGAGCACAAGGTTACGAAAAAAGCTTTGGAAACCTTTGAACACAAACATGAGCTGACTTCCTCAAGAACCCTTTCTGGAATGGCAGCAAGCTTATTAAGGTTTCCTTTTCTCTTAAGAGAAGCGGCTTACCAAAGCTCAGGCTTCTTCAGCTGTTCTCCAAACACTTCTCATGTATCAGGACGGAGAAAAAATTATGAAGCAAGGGCTATATGTTTGGGTAACACAGATCCAAATAAACCTTGCAAATAGCACAAACGTTTCTGCCTGCCCTGTCTCACCACGCTTCTCAAGAATAACCTAGGGGGACACAAACGTTACCCCAGAATAAAAGACGAGGAGGAAAACCAAGTCCATCAACAACCATTCTTTAGATCTACCTTTAAAGAAGGCGGTTTATACCAACAGAGGACAGGAACGCAGCACTCGGTGACCCCTCATCCAGAAGGCGGGGAGAGGCCCCGCAGGCCTAGGGG